>MU225076.1:548915-582858 GCA_018584345.1 Thuja plicata
TTAGTTTTTACGATAAGTATAATTTTGAGATATTAGTTAAATGTGTCTTTTAGGGGGTTTAATTTAATTGGTTATATTAAAGTTATAATGCTTAAAAGAAAAGGTATTAAGCTTTTAATTGTTAAAAATTTTAATCTAACCATCCTTTTTAATTTTAAACTTATGTAACAATTTTATTTTGTCTTATGGGTCTTATCACCCCCTTAGTTTCACGTTATGCGCCTTTTAGGGACATTAACGCTACCCTTGACCCATGATGTACACGGTTGACTTTTGGTCAACCCTAGTTCAAACTTTGTCCGTTGGTCTCGATATTGGAACCCAGTGCCCCTTACGGCCTCTGGAACCTTAGATTTCAGTTTCATGCCTTTCGGAGGCAGTTGACTTTTTGGTCAACATGGGTTGACTTTTTGTTCAACTGTCTCATTTTGCGCACCTTTGACTTCCATAGCGCTTAGTAGACCCTTCCTCATGTATTTTAAGACATGGTTGACTTTTGGTCAACCCTAGTTGACTTTTAGTCAAACCATCTCGATTTGCATGTACGACGCTTCCTTTGGGTCTAAGCGAACCCTAGTTGTACCATTCACCTTTTTAGTGTATAGTTGACTTTTGGTCAACTCTAGTTGACTTTCGGTCAACTACCTCAGTTTGCGTGCAGTTCCAGTTTGGAACTTTAGACATCCCTGAGGATAGCTGTGAAAGCTATTCCTCTCCTTGAGACCTATTTTGGTTTTCATTTACCCCTTGCACCATTTTGCATGCACATGTTATCCTTATGTTTGTTTGGGTATCCTGTTTATGTGCGTTATTAAAAATTTTTGTTCGTGTGTTTTTGCCCAACTTTTGGGCATGACAGTTTATGCATAAATCCTTGATCAGAGGACAAAACTGTGGTGGGGATGACACCCATAACCTTTACTAACTTCAGTATAAAAGGGTGCTCGGTTAGAGCTTACAATGTTTAGACATTTTGATAGCTTACCTGGTTAAGAGTATACAAAGACTTGCTAGGTATACCTAGTTAGAGGATTTTACAATCTCTACACTTAGAGATGTACCCTATTAAAGGTTTTACAAATATCAGATTTATTAAGATCTACCTAGTATTGGGATTTATAGATCTCAATACAATAGTATCAACAACTTAACAATGTCTGTTATATTGCATCAAAAACAAATACTGATCAGACTCTATGTGCTCTAAAATCTGTGTTACCTCAATCTCAAACTATAACACTTTCTTGGATCTACTATGTTGTAGCTAAATATCTGTTCGGTGCTCTTTTCTCTCCTTTTTTTTCTTCAAATAACTCCTTTTTCTTTCACTAACAATATCAACCTTCTCTATATCATCACTCTATTCTTCTCTATAAATCAACCATTAATTATAAGAGTTATTGCCTCTTAATCTTATGCGTTAGGTATGCTATGATTTGTTTTAATCATTATATCTACTTTTCCACTCGGTGACTGTGTCACTTTTACCTCGGTACTTGGTATTTTTCTTGGAAATAACAAACTTTCACTAACCACTTAATCTGCTCCTCAAATAATCTCTTTGAGTTAATTCGATCCTTGATCTTATAACAAACTGTTCTTCGTGCATTGTAGAATCACAACTAATGTAGTGTCAATTCATTAAATGTGTCTTTATCATGTTTAGAATCAATTAAGTGACTCGGTAGAGTAACTTCTCTTTGCTCGGTTAAAATGATCTTTAGTACTCGGTAACTGTCAACTCAGTGTACTTCATATTCACTCAGTGTTCAGTAACTATAGACTCTCGATGTAGTGTCTTTAACACTATTGTGTGCCTTACCAACTTCACTAGCTTGCTTGATGTACATTACCGACTAGTCAATATTTACTTTCTCTCTTTTTATCGATTGACTCTTCTAACTCATATGACTTTTACTTAACTAATGACAAAAAAATATCTATAGAGATAACAATCTCCCCCTTTGACATTCATTGAGAATTTTTTGACAAAAACCTTGAATTTATCAAAATTAGTAACTCCCCCTTGGATGGTACTCTCTATACAAAATATGTACATCTCTGCTTCTCTTTTTATTTTTATTTTCACACACACATATATATATTTTTTATTTTTGTATTGAATCTATTTCCTTTTTCTAGAAATCTATATCTGAATCTCTATTTATCTACGCCCCATTTTTTACAAAAAGATTCAACAATAAAAATTATGCATAAAAAATGTGCTTATACCTTTGCTATATCCCGGCTAGTATAGTCTCCCAAGTGTCTCGGAGATTCTGTAATATAACAATGTACTCATTGATTTTTGTCGATAGGTCAACTATAGTATCTAGGGTGTTGACCTCTAGAAAACTTGCTAGTTCTTTTCCTTTCTTCAAATGTATTTACATTGATTGCATATGGGGAACCAGTAGCGCTTTTAGTTCAAGCAACTCCAATCTCAACTTATCTTCCTCCTATCTCAATGAGAGTTGAACTCCCACGAGTTCCTATATCTTTGAGTAATGGGTCTAGAATTCTCTAGGCTTGGTAATTAGTTTTATAAGCTTTTTAGTCAGCTCTTTTTCAGTATCTACCTCCTTCTTGATATCCTCAGTAAAGTTAGAAAGAATACCCAATTTCTAAAACAATGAAATGATGGATTGAAATTCTTCTTCAAATTTTGAACATAACTCAGAAAGAGTTGCCTTTTCTATGTCAATATTTTGCAGTAGGTCCTCCATCAATTTCTTCTCCATAGATTCCTTGTGAATCTTTAACATGTATTCAGTCATGTCCTTGTTTGGTCCTTTGATCTGTTGAACTAAATTTCCAACTTGGTCTAGTAGGGGCTCAGACTCATCAATAGTAACTTCAGGAATAATTTCTTGGAAAACTTCCTTGACATCTTCTAATATGTCTACCTTTTTATTCTTCACCAATAACTTGTCATGCTTATCCTTTTGAGCTAAAATCTCTGCATAAATGCGTAATTATTTGGGCTTCATTATATTAGGGTATCCCAGTGGTATGATGATTGGCTTACTCAAATAAATCACATGTTTCCTCTTTTTACTCTTCTTTTTCTCATTTAGTTTTCTCTCTCCAGTAGAGTGTTTGGAATGCAATGCTATTGTTGCATCTGGTGACTCGATATGGTGACCAACTATACTCTCCTCTGCTTTAACTTCCTCTTGTTGTTTTTCTACTTCTTTCTCTACATCCTTCTCTTTTAGATTTGATTCCTTCAACACTTCTTTTTGTGTATCTTGTGTCTTTTGAACATTTTGAACATTTGGTGTTTCAGTTAGTGGTGTATTCTGCTTTTGTCCTTCAATGTCAGTTGGGGGTTCCAACTCGGTATCCTTCCAATGTTCAGTCTCGGTAGCCTTTGGCTCATCAACATTCTCTTTTCCTGTGTCAACTATTGGATCGATTGCCATATCTTGTGTAACTTTAGTAGTAACAATCTGATTAGTAGAATAACTTTGTACTTGTATCAATATGGGACCAGTACTTTGCAATGGTGAAACATCTACATCAACACACTCGGTGTCTAGTACTTGCAAGTCCATTACATATTCATCCTTTTACAACTCCTTTGCAGGATCTATATCCATCGATGCATCTTCTATGATTACTTCTACATTGTCAACAGTTAGATCAATAAGATCTACTTGGCCTGTGCTTTCCTTTACCTTGACAATAATGGTTTCACTTTGAATCTTTGTTGCATCAGGTTTATGAGTATTAGATATGTCAAATATATCTCTCTACTTTGCATCAGTTTCCTTGTTCATAAATAATATATCTCCATTCATGATTCTTAGGGCTCTTCCCTTGACTATAAATCTTTTTTCTTATTTCTGAAGTGCTTCGTGAATCTCCGATGGTGCAAGGTTAGGAAAAATATGTACAAGTGACATCTCTCTCATTTCTTTTTTAGAATTAAGAGCATACTTCCATCTTGCATCAATCTTATTATAAAACTCTTTTGGTATCTTAGTTTCTAGATCTATTGGGGTCAATCTATATCTCATTAGTATTACCACAATAGCTTCTTCAATTTTTTTCTTATCTTTATCATTCATTTTCTCATACTTTTCTTGCCTAAAAATTCCAAGTCTTCTTGTATTCTTTAGATCTTCCAGAAAATCATCTAGACTTCGTGGAATTTTTGAAAAATATGCTATAGGTGCTGAATTAGCTTCCTTATCTGATTCTATTTCACTCTCATTTTCATGTATTAACTTCATGAATGTAAAAGTAGTTTTCATCCTTGGGTTGTCATGTATGTTCTTCCCTTTGGTTGAACTATCTCTGCAACTTCCTTTTTCTTTTGGTTTCACTAATGATCTGGCGTTCCTTCCAACACCTCTTTTTCTCAGTGAAGTTACAAGTACAAGTTGTTTATCAGCAACAACAATAGCTTTCTCATCATTTGTGTCCTTAATAATTGTCTCTTCAAATCTTAATGTCTTAGATATATTATCAATCATTTTTCTCGTCTTCTTGACTGCCTTGGGTATCACAATGTTTTGCTTATTCCTTACTTTCACTTCTTCATAAGTGTCATACCTCTTAACTTTGGCACCAACTAGTTTTGCTAAAAGTGCTTCTATATGTTTTGATCCAATATCAATACCAAGTTCATATCTTGTCAGTTGTATCCACTCGGTTCTAGGCTCAACAACCTTGATAATATAGGTGTTAGTGTCAACCTCAAAACATGTATTATCTTGATACTTTGCAATCAGTTGAGGTGGAACCTTATACCTCTTATGAATTCTTTCTTGGAAATTTAAAAAGTATTCAGACATGATTGCATCAAAATTATCTCCTAAACTCTACATATACTCATTTATCGGATAAAGAATAGGTCTTTAGGGGATCTAAACTACATATCCAATAGAAGAAAATGAATTCTAACAATAGAAGAAGACAAATACCAATAACGAACCAAATTTCAGGGTGGTCTTTACTTTTCTAATAGTGTTCATATTGTCTTTTAATTTCTTCAGTAAGATTTCACAAACATCAAATTTAAGTTCTCTCTTCACTAGCTTGTCTCCCAAATCCACTACTCCACATGGTACACTATCCACTTGGGATGACTGAAACACTCGGTATGATAAGATATTATAAGCACACCTTAACTCAGGGTATTCTACTGTGGATATTCTCATTCCTCTTCCATCCCAGTGTGATTTGGTTAGCTCGGTGAGCTTACCCTTGTCAATTTTCTTAGTGTCCTTGGGATTATCTCTGATGAGGAATCCAGTAATAATGTGCAATATGTCTTTAGTGACATTGATAGGTTCATCCAACCACATTAATTGGTCATGTACTCAGCTGAGTACCATTCTTATCCATTCTATCTTAAAAACCCTTGGTAAGTGAATAATGTGTGTCAAACCTTTTGCTTCTAGGTGAGTATGCTTGTCCTTCACTTTCCCATTCTCACACAAATTTTTGAATGATGTATCTATCTCCACTTCACAAAAATCTTCAATCTTACAATGTATAAATGTGTGGACATCTTCAATTAATATTACTCTTAGTGGTATCGAAGATAGGGTTCTTGTCATATCTATTTTGGCCGCTATAGCTAGGGGTAACTTATATTTCAGATTCACTTATTCTACTTCCTTCACAACTATAGGTTTCTATAACTTAGGTGCCATGAATACCTTCAAATTATTCACTTAAAAAAACTAGGGCACACTTCGATAAAACATGCCTTTGAAAACTCAACTCAAAATGAAGTAAATGTCACAAATATTACTCAATACTCTTGCAAAGATTTAGAAATACCTTGAATTCACTTCGGTGGCTTGATGAGATGATCGCTCTGCAATGTGCTTAGGTGCTCTTTGAAAATGTTAGGTTCAAATGATTAGCAAAATGATTTATTTATACCTTTTTCATGATTAGGGTTTCCAATGGATCTATTAATGTGCATTAAATGTGCTTTCCAAGTCCCTTTTTACCTTTATACCAACTGCATAGTTACTTTTCTCGGCCGAGTTAAACAAAATAACAATATATAACAATTTTCATCCAAAATATTACACAACTTATCCAAACACATCTTAATATGCTGATATGGATCTCAAATCTAATTATACGAACTGAAGTAGGATTTATTATAAGCATGTAGTTCCTAAATACCTCTCACTAATTAGGTGGATCTCAATGCAACCAACTTGGTAGAGATGGTGCAGTCTGTGCTTCCCGATGATGTTCCTTCATCCTGAGTCTTTCTGCTCCAAATTTTATTCATTTTTTCTCGGATTTTATCAACAGTAGTTGGGATTTTACTTTAGATTCATCTTTGGTTGGTGCATCACCTCTATATCTACAATTTCTCAGTAGGTGTCTTACCTTATGAAAATGAAAACATGCCATGCCAGGGTTTCTCCATGCTCTTTGATTATTTCTTTCGTGCATCAACATGCAATTCACAACAATGTGTCCATAGCTTCCACGGGATAAACATGAAATTCTTGTATTATAGTCCCATGGTATAGATGTGTTTTCTCAGTTAGTATTAGCATTCTCTCGGTTAGGCTTCCATTTTTCATTTATTTTCTTTGTTCTGCACTCTTCATCTTTATGTACAAAATTATTACAATTCTTGTAGTAACCATCAAACTTAGGTTTCCTTGTATTGTTAGCAAGATTAGTTCTTCATTAAAACACTTGATGCCCATACCTATTGCATCTAAAGTAATAACCATCAAATTTAGGTGTACTTAGTGATTTACCTTTCCTACTCTTGCAGACATTAGTAGTGTGTCCAGGCTTCCCACAATAATTGCAACTTGGCTTCTTTTGTTTTGGTCAGGGTGCAGTACTTTCATATTTTTGTGCATTTGATGATTCTCCTTTCTCGGTAGTGTTGTTCTCTTTGAATCCAATTCCTATTTTGTCATTCCTTTGCTTTTGATTCTTGAATTTTTGGTCCAGAGATTTTAGTTCTTCTTCATTTCTTCTTAGTGTTTCATTTGCATCTTTCTCAGCTTTCAGTATTTGATCCATTCTTTCAATTTCATCTTTCAGTGCTTTGTTCTCAAATTATTTTCTTGTGTTATATTTATTTTCACTCATAAGTTGGTCAGTCATATCATAGTGAAATTTTTTCATTCTCATGATCTCATTATCTTTTTTAAATAACCTGATTTCAACTTGTCTTTTATCATCTTCTTCTATCTTCTTTTTCATTTTCAACAGTCCTTTTTTCCTTCAATTAATTAATTCATTCTTATCATGCTAGTTTCAAGATCTATCTTCATTAGGTCCAATTTCTTGGTGAGTGTATCATTTTTTTTGAGTAGTTCTTTTATAGCTGATTCTGACTCATCAGTATCACTCCCTTCAGATGTTGTCTCAATTGTATCAACTTATTCTTGTGTAACCTCCAGTTCATCATATATTTTAAATCTAATCCTTAGAGACTTCTCAAGTTTCTTTTTTAGATCAATGATTAACTCTCTTGCACTCTCCAACTCAGATTCAAGACCATTAATTCCTTTGAAATGCCTAAAACTTGCCATGACTAAGATCTTTAACTCTTAGGTCGTCAAACCTTATAACTCAAGAGTAGTAGCTCTGATACCAATTGTAGGAATGCCTATGGAAAGTTGGGACTGATAGGGGAGGGGTGAATCAATACCATAAATTTTTTATAATTGAAACTTCCTATAACCATATATTGTTGCTACTATTTACCGAATTCAATAACTTGAAATGAAACTAATATAAAACTCATAAAACATATAATCAAAACATTCAAGCAATAGAACTCATAACTCCATGATTTTTTTTACACATAAATCCTTGATTAGAGGACAAAACTGCGGTGGGGATGACATGCACAACCTTTATTAATTACAGTATAAAAGGGTTCTCGGTTAAATCTTACAATGTTTAGCCATTTTGATAGCTTACCCGATTAAGAGTATACAAAGACTTGTTAGGTCTACTTGGTTATAGGATTTTACAATATCTACACTTAGAGATGTACCATTTTAAAGGTTTTACAAATATCAGATCGATTAAGATCTATCCAGTATTGGGATTTATAGCTCTCAATACAATAGTATAAAAAAATTAACAATGTCTTTTATATTGCATAAAAAACAAATGTTGATCAGACTCTATGTGCTTTGAAAATTGTGTTACCTCAATCTCAAACTGTAATACTTGCTTGAATTTTCTCTGCTATAGCTAAATATCCACTCAGTGCTCTCTGCTCTCCTATTTGTTCTTCAAATATCTCCTTTTACTTTCACTAACAATATCATCCTTCTCTGTATCATCACTCTATTTTTCTCTGTAAATCATCCATTAATTATAAGAGTTATTTCCTCTTAAACTTATGTTTTAGGTACATTGTGATTTGTTTTAATCGTTAGATTTGCTTTTTCTCTTGGTGACTATGTCACTTTTACCTCGGTACTTGGTGTTTTTCTTGGAAATAAAAACTTTCATTAACCTCTTAATCTTCTCCTTAGATCTTCTATTTGAATTAATTTGATCATTGATCTTATAACAAACTATTCTCCATGCATTGTAGAATCACAATTAATACAGTGTCAATTCATTAAATGTGTCCTTATCACATTTATAATAAATTAAGTGAATCGGTAGAGTAACTTCTCTTTTCTCGGTTAAAATGATCTTTAGTACTTGGTAACTATCAACTCAGTGTACTTCATATGTGCTTGGTGTTCGATAACTATAGACTCTCGATGTAGTGTCTTTAACTCTGTTGTGTGCTTTACCGACTTCACTGGCTTGCTCAGTGTACATTACCGACTAGTCAAATATTTACTTTCTCCCTTTTTATCGATTGACTCTTCTGACTCATATGACTTTGACTTAACTAATGACAAAAATATCTATAGAGATAACATCAGTCTCACTCTCAGGTGTCAATTTCAACCTTTTTCTCGGTTGATTAGCTGTTCTCCTTCCTCTTACATAGGTTTTGGCTCTACCTCAAGTTTCTTCTGGTATGTCAGTGTAACATAGGATCTTGTAGTTCACCTTGTACTTCTAATGCTCATTGATGCCTTTATCACTTATGGTTTCTTATCCTTTTCATCAGATGGGTCTTCAGTATCTTCATCATCAACTCCAAGATAATTTGGAAAATTTGTAATCATTTTGTTTGACGTATTTAGAGCTTTAGGCATCAAGATACCTTGTTTTTTTTTTTTTATCTCTTTTACCCCCTTATAGGTTACATAAGGCTTTTCTCTCTTGTCAATAGGTTTTGCTAATAAAGCTTCAATTTGCTATGAAACAATGTCAATATTCATTTCATATCTCATTGGTTTTATCCAAGTAGACCTAGGATCAACTTACTTAATGATGCAAGTGTCGTTATCAACTTAAAAACATATAGTATCTTCATACTTCTCCACTAGCTGTGATGGAATTCTATAATTCTTATGAATTCTAGATTGAAACTTTGAAAAGTACTCATTTGTCCACATATCTAGATTATCTCCTAAGCTCACAATTTATTCACTTATCTGATATATGATAGGATCTTCTCCACTCCATATTACATTACCAATAGATGGAAAGAAGTTCTACAAATAAAATAATATGCATACCAGTAATGATCCAAACTTCAGTGTGTTGGTCTTGGCTTTTCTAATGGTGTTCATGTTATCATCTAGCTCCTTCAACAAAATTTCAAAAACATCAATCTGCATACCTTTCTTCACAATATTATATGCCAAATCTACTGCTCCACATGGTACACTATCAACTTGGGATGATTGGAAGACTCAGTAAGATATGACATTACATGCTAACCTCAATTCTAGATCTTCCATAGTAGATATCTTCAGACCTCTTCTGTCCCATTGTTCTTTTGTCAATTCACTCAATTTGTTCTTATCAATCTTATTGATAGACTTTAGTTTGTCACCGATTGGTTATCTAGTCACTATGTGTAGCACGTCCTTAGTAATCTTGACTGGTTGTTCAAGCCACATAAATTGATCATGAACTTGGCTAAATACCATCCTGATCCACTCGATTTTGAATACTCTCGATAGATGTAGGGAATGAGTTAAACCCTTGGTCTCCAGATGAATGTGGTCATGCTTCAAATTTCCATTTGTATACAACTTTTGAAAATATGTATCAATCTATGCTTCACATATCTCCTCAATTTTGCAGTGGATGAAAGCAAGGATATCTTCTATCAACATAACTCTTGCCGGTATGGATGAGAGAGCTCCCATCATGTCTTTTTTTGTGGCCTTCATGGGATGTAACTTATACTTGGGGTTGACTGGATGGACCTTCTCAGAAATAACTAGGTTTTGCACCATAGGAGCCATTACTTTAAGATTTAACAATGCTTGAATGAACTAGGGCTTCGTTCTTTACAACTCGGTCTAGCTAACACAACTAGGTCAACAATAGAAATCACTCAAATAAAATCAAATGCTTGTAGATTTGTTTAGGATTACCTCTTCAATTGTTAGGATGCTCGAATATGACTCATCTATGTAATTATCTCAAGTGCTCTTCGAAAATGTTAGGTAAAAATGATAGACAGAATGGTCTATTTATACCCTTTTCCCAGTTTAGGGTTTCCAATGACTATAAAAATAACATTTAATACAATGTCGACTTAATTTATACTGATTGTAACTTTATTTCCTTTTATTGAAAAAAAATATCATTTCCTTTACCAATTAAACATGAACCATCAACTTCACAAAATATATCCAGATGCATCTTAATATGCTTATATGGATTTCTGCACATATACTAGGAACCAATTTCAGATTTAAATTTTTAATTTTGTAGTTCCTATACATACCTTTCACCTATTAGGTGGAGTTAGATGCACCCAACCCAGAGGCTTCGATGACATCAACTATTCCAAAATATGTTCCATCATCTTGTGATTTCCTTCTCCAAGTTTTGTTCATTTGATTTCTCACTTCTTCAACATTCACTTCTATTTTTACAGATGTTTCTTCCTTGATTGGAGATTTACCTCAGCACCTACAATCTTTGGATGGGTGTCCTACCTTGTGACATTGAAAGCATGCCATACTAGCATTCCTCCATGCTCATCATTTGTTCCTTCCATGAGACAACATGTAGTTTTGTGCAATATGTCCATATCTCCCACATGATGCACATGAGATTCTAGTGTTGTAGTCCCATGGTATTGATGTGCCTTGTTGGTTGCTTGGTGGACTCTGTTAGTTAGGGACCAATTTATAATTCCTCCTTTGTCATCTGTAGTCTTCATATTTGTGACCATATTTATTGAAATTGTTGCAGTAGCCATCAAACTCAAGTTTCCTTGTGTTGTTAACAATCAGTGATTTGCACTTAAATGCTTGATGTCCATATTTTTTGCAGTGGTAACAACATCCATCAAACTTAGGTGTGCTTAGTGACTTACCTCTTTTTCTTCTGCACACATTGGCTGCATGTCCAAGTTTCCCACAATATTAGCAACTTGGCTTAGTATTCTTTGGTGGGGTAGTGGTATCTTGATTGTCAGGTTGGCTGGAGGACTCGCCTTTCTCAGTAGTGCCATCTTCACTGAATCCAAGTTTAGTCTTATCTTTTGATTTCTTCTGACTTCTAATCTATTTCTCCAATGTCCTTAATGCTTCTTCACTTTTATTTAGTACTTAATTGGTTTCTTTCTCTACTTTTAGTTCATTACTCGCTCTTTCAATCTTAGACTTCAGTGCTTGATTCTCAAATTATTTTCTGGTTATCTCTGTATTTGCATTCACTAACTGATAGGTCATAGCATAGTAAGTTTGGGTCATTCTCATGATCTCATTTTATTTTTCAGTAAGTCTTATCTTAGATTTTCTTTTGTCTTCTTCTTCCATCCTCTTGTCATATTCATATTTTCCTTTAGATTCAAGTATTTCTGTCAACCTTATGCTTTGAGCTTCCCAATCTTTCTTCATTAAGTCTAACTGCTCAGTAAGTGAAGTGTTCTTTTCCATTAGGTTTGCAATGTATGACTTAGATTCATCATTTAGACTCCCTTCAGATGTAGTTTTGAGTATATCAACATGCTCCAGTGTAGACTTCATTTCATTACATAAGTGCCTTCTAACCTTCAATGATTTTTCCAATTTCCTCCTTAGGTCATTAATCACTTCTTGTGCATTTTCCAATTCAAACTCAAGACTTTCAATCTTTTAGGCTTTCTTATAACTTTCCATGACTGTGATCTTTACTCTCAAGTGTTTAAACCTTTATCTCAAGAGTCCAAGATCTGATGCTAATTATTGGATTAACTATGGAAAGTTAAGTACTTAGAGGGGAAGGGGTGAATCAGTACCAATAAAAATTTTAAACACACAAAGTGATCATATGCCAGACTGAATATATTGCAAGTAAACATTGTAAAGCATATGAACTAAAACATGTAAGCACAACTCATAACACCAAGAATTTTGGTCATGCTAAAAATCCTTTGTTAGAGGAAAAAAATTGTAGTGGGGATGACACCCACAATCCTTACTACTGTAGTAAAATGGTTTCTCAATTAAAGCTACAATGTTAGCTATTTCTGATAGCTTACCCTGTTAGGAGTATAATAAGACTAATTCAGTTTACCTTGTTAAAGGATTTTACAATCTCTAATCTAAGATATGTACCCTGTCAAATGATTCACAAAATCAGACCTATTAGGGTCTACCCAATAATGGGATTTACACTCCTTTTACTACTATAAAACTTAATAAAAAAATGTATGTGAAAATGCATCAACATATGCTATTTAGACTTTGTATGCTCAATTTTATCTTTACCTAATTATACACTTGGTAGCATCAAAATCATTTAACTACTTTGCTTTGCTATAACTTCTTTGTACTCGGTTCTACTCTGCACTTCAACTTGTCTTGTCTCTCTATCTCACACTATTTTCATTCAAAAAATTCTTTATATACTGAATGTTTGACTCTTAATCTTATTGATTAGGTTTTATTTCTTTTATTCTCAACCATTAGATCGTCTTCATGAACATATTCAATGTACTAGTTACTTGGTGAACCATGTAACTGTTGCCTTGAGACATTCACTGTTCTTGGAAATAAAATCATTAATTTTGCCACTTGATCTTCACCATAGATATTTTATGTGAATTTTATAAGTCATAGATCTTGTAACTAACTTCTTCTTCAACTTTATAATCTTCTAGGATTTCATGGTATTGTAATAAATGTTGACCTGACTCTTATTTACCAAAACTACTTCTGCATTTCTTGCTCAGTAACATACTTCACTAGCTCGGTGGCTCGGTAACTGTTGTGTGCTGCTCGGTGCTTGGATTTATTTTCTACTTTATGGACTACCCTTATAATTTTCTTTCCTTTCACCAATTGACTTAGTCAACATGACTTTGACAAAACCAATTGACAACAAAATAACTCTATAGGAGTATCAATATTACAAGCTACAACCACTAGTAAAGAATTTGTTGAGAATTTAGCACAATTGAGGAGATTTATTTTATTTTGATGACTTCAATTTGATGAGAGTTTATGGATTCCCTCAAACACATCACATGCTACCATTTTTTTAGAGAATTGTTGCCATGGAATTTTTCTGAAAAATATTGTTGATTGAGAAAGAGTTTCTACAAGTAAAGAAGAGAGGCACATTATTGCCTAGACTAATTTGTATTTATGAGTTCACATTTGGTATGAGGTCTTTAGGTTTAGTGAATACTTTCCATAAGCTTTGTATAAGATGGATACAGGTGTTATCTGATTCTGTGACCCCGAAGGCTTTATGAGTCTTGCATGGCAAAGAATATTGAACATGAAGGATGTGTACCCTCATGAACCATTATATGAGGAGGATGTTATAAAAAATTGGAAAATTTTGATAACATCTAAAAATTTAAAGATAAAGGACAACTCTAATTTCCTTGGTTTCTATTTATTTACCACCAATACAAAGGATACAAAAAATATGGAAAATTATGGTGAGCTAGTGGGAAAGCTTCCACAAATTGAAGAAGAATCATCACCACAACCTCCCCCAAAACAATAAAAGATGAAGGGGATTTTGATAAGAGATCAAGGAGATTAAATTGTGTCCATACACAGAGATATTCCTACACATGATCCCCCACCAAAGAGGCAGAGGGTTGATCCATTAGTTAGATACTCTTACCATGAAGAATTTACAGAGAGTAGAGATGGAGAAAAAGGTGAAGGGTTGGACCGAACCACCAAAAGATTAAGGGAATAATTGAATGAAGGACTATGTGATAGAATGAATCTATATAAATATTAGCCACTTGGAAAATTTGTGGATGATAGGATGATAGTCACACAATAATTTTTAGAGGATGATTAATTTGTGCAGTCCCAGGAATTTAAAATTTTCTTGTTGAAATGGAAAGGAAAATAAATAAATAAAAGAATGGAAAAATAATAATAGGAGTTAGATCTTGATCAACAACATCTGGTTGCACTTTCCACTTTAGAAAATTTGATACAAATGAGATAAATTTTTTAGTGGAGGAAGCTAGTGTTGGAATAATGGAATGGTGTGTACTGAGAGGGGAGGGGTGAATCAGTACCCTTAAAACCTTTTTTTTCCACTAACCTTTAATCCTTTAGTAAACAATTCCTTATATTACTGACCGTAGATTCTATTCTATCTTTGTGCATGTTATATCAAATCATAAACTTAATTGCATGTAAACATTCATAGAAACATTCATGAAATGTAATAACACATGACACAAGAATTGGTAATGCAGAAAACCCCTGTTAGAAGGTAAAAACTACTGTGGGGATGAAACCCACAAAGCTTCACTATCTACAGAATGGAAGATGCCAGTTAAGGATACAAGTGTGATCACTTTTGATGATCTTACCCTATTAGGAGGAACACTTTAGTCTACTTAGGTCTACTTGGTTAAGAGATTTAGCAACACTATTTAGTGTGCATTCGGTTAAGAGATTTACATAAGGATTGTTAAATCCACTTTCTTAAAGGATTTCTTCTATTTTCTACACTTGTTAGAATGTAGTAAAAAATACTTGTTGACATGAAGATATGCAATCCTAAATTGCTGAATAGAAATCCTTTAAGTTCACATGTATATGTATCACCTATAGTTATTGATTAATACCTTTGTTCTGCTCGGTAGCCTTGAATCTATTTCTTGATAACTGATTTCATCCTTTGTTGTCATTTTGCATAAAAATTTCTATCTGATCCATAGATGTCTTCTGCGGCTACAATCATCATCACACCATTCTATTTTGATTGATTACACATCTATTTATACAACGTATTTGACCTAAATAGGTTTCATGCTTTACAATGATAACTCTATGATCAAAGGTTTACAACTTGACCTTGATCTCCTAGTTTGCATGTTTTCAATCAGTTAGACTGATTAAAACAATTACATTTTCTTTACTTGTCCCTCAAGAAATGGTTTTAAAGATAATCTTTAAAGCTAATTATAAAACTCAAGTGTTTTATCTGATGTGTAACTCAGATCCTCATTTCTCGGAATAGAAATGTCTCTCGGTAGACTGGTGCTTGGTTTTCTCTGTAGTTTTTTCTTGGTGTTGTCTCTAAGCTGTGTGTCAGTTTTCTCTACAAAATTTTTATCACTTTACTCTGTGAACTACTCTGTTGGGCTATTCTATAGGTTCTATTGTCGGTTTACATTGTAACATTTTTGTCAGTGAAAACTGGTTTGGGTGCTCACTTGTACTTTAACATTTTCACTGACCTCTATTTGCTACTGTGTCAGGTTGCACTATAAACCTATCTTTTGGTGATCATGTTACCGATGGTTCAAAAACTATTTCCTTTGTATACTAATGGCAAAATATGATCATCAATCTCCCCCTTTGACATTAGTATCAAAAAATGGTATGTGAAAAACTAAAATGTTTAGTATATACACCATACATTTTACCTTGTCAATTTGACTCCCCCTATGTGTATGCCTTAGTATAGTATATGTACATGTATATACACTTTCCTTTATACATATATTTCCCCCTTTCACCTTATCACACCAAATCATTTCCCCTTTTATCATATCAATTCCCCCTTTTTTTATAATAATGATAAAGGTATCATACTTACAATTTGTAAAAATGTGGGAATGGAATTGTTGAATGTCCTCCATTTGCTTCTCCCATTGTTCTTTTAGGTGCTCAAGGGTCATGATTTCTAAGGTGATTCTTGCATGCATATCATATATGCTTTCTGTTACAAACATTTCCAGGGTGGAAATCAATGTTCTTTCTGAAGTCATATGTTGTTGCAGTATTGTGAGATTTGGTAGAAGTAGAGCCTGGAGCTCAGTTACCTCATCTCTAAATTTGGATTCTGCCTCTTGAATCTCAAGTCTCAACCTTTCTTCTTTCATAATCTTATCATAATGAAACTTGAAGGCATTGTCATTGGTTGTGATACCTTGTGCACTAGCATTAAGATATGCATCTATCTTTGCAATCTTTTCACTACTATCCTTAGTGAATTTCTCTATGGTGCATAACTTTTGAACTAAGGTTATAAATTTTGAAATAATTGGTTCCATGTATTGACCAATTTAGATAGATTTACCTTATTCTCAACAACTTCTTGGTTGATTTTATCTATCAATTTATATTGGCACTTCTTATCTGCACATTCTTCTATTGCCTTATATGCATCTACATTCTGTGATGTGATGGCGTCAGTAAGAACTACTAATTGATCAAGTATAGGAGCATCTTGATCAATGTCGGTATCAGGTACAATATGCAATAGTATTTATTTTGTAGTTTCTAGTACCTATGTGTCCTTGTGCTCCTTTTTGAGCTTATCTTGTATAGATTTCCTTTTACAAAGTTCTGCATACTTTGTAAGTGATTCTGGATCCAATGTCCTTGGATCATAGGCAGGTATTTCTATTATCTCATCCAAGGTGACTGGATTTTTATTCTTTTTTCTTCTTCTTCTTTGAAATATTAGTGGAAGAACTTGTATGTAGTACCATAGCAAGTTCCTTTGATTGGTTTGATGTACTTGGTGAAGGCTTTGGATTAGGTGTGCCTTTATCCTGCTGCTCGGTATTTACCTGTTAGTTGGTAGTAGAAGTCTCCACATCAACTTTAGCTTTATCTGGAACTTGTCCTTTGGTATTGGTGTAGGGCACCTCCCATTTTGATGTGCTATCATGTTTTTGGGTTGGATTAGGTGTTTTTGTGTGGTTTGAAATAGGATCCAATAGGTGGGATACTATGTTGATCCATTTCATGTTTGTAAGAGCCAATAGTGCTCATTAGGTGATTTAGGGTCATTATGGCCTAAAATAGGGAAAGTTGTTTTTTGTTGTAATTTTGGGTTTAAGGTGTGTATTAGGACCCTAAATGTCCTAATCCAAGTCGTGGAGGTCAGTAATGACCATCGAGTTGACAAAATAAGTCAACTTGCTCAAAATGCAAAAGTTGCTTGAGAAACTTTTGCAACTTCTTGGCAAAAAGTTGAAAAAAAAAGTTAGAGAAGTTGTAACTACCCATGCTCGGTATATGAGCATGGATTTGATGATTTGGGATGGTTAATGAAATTTTGGATTGCAAAATTTTTTTGTGGTACTTCTGTACGGATGACTATAATTGCATTCTTGTAATCTACATTGTTTCCTTGCTACTGTACGACCGTGTACGGATTGGCATAGGTGATCAGACCTCAT
Organism: Thuja plicata; assembly: GCA_018584345.1. Taxonomy (NCBI): domain Eukaryota; kingdom Viridiplantae; phylum Streptophyta; class Pinopsida; order Cupressales; family Cupressaceae; genus Thuja; species Thuja plicata. The sequence goes on from MU225076.1 coordinate 566,638, forward strand.
GGAGGTGTAGTGATTTCAATTAGCTTTCATATGAAATAGATAGTTTGTTTTCAATTTCTTGTAGTGTGAAGTTGGAGAATTTGGAAAGTCACTAGTCTGCAAGTGACATTACAGTGTTGTTTAGTTAGAAATGGCTCTAACCTAAGAACCCATCGGTGGATTTGACTAAAACCATGGGGGAAGTAGGGTTACAGTCTATAGATATGATTTTTTTTTCATTTTTTGTAGTTGTAATGGATTTCCTAGGCCAAATGGGAAGCCCTATGGCTGACTGTTGAATACAGGTGAGCCAGGACAGGGTGAAGAAAGATTTGGTTCGAGCATCCATGAACCTTGGGAAAAGACTTAGTGGAATTTTCAGGTGCCCTAGATAGTATCCTAAAAGGATTCAAAGGTGGAAGGAGGTGAATAAAATTTTGGAGACCAATTTGGTAATTGTTTATGCTGACTAGTCCAGAGGCCTAAATAATAGGCTAAAAACTAGGGCCTGGTGGAAACTAGGGTTATGAGTGCAACCAAAAGTTAGGAATTTGGATTCTGATAGTGTTCATAGATGACTTTAATATTTTCAAGGTCTTTGGTGGATTCATTTGGAGAATTTGGGAGAAATAAGCCAAAAAAAGTGAATTTAGACCTACCAGGAATTAGGCAATTAGGCCTCCTAGTGAAATTGAGACCAATTGGATTGGTAATGTATCTAGAAGTGTGGGAAAGGATTTAGAATGACCTTTGATGGGCCTAGAAGATAGTTAAGAGTCTAAATGAATGTATGGGAAGATCCTAAGTAGGGGTTTTTGACTCTAGGAGGAAATCTAGTGAAGAAGACTAGGCATTTGAGGAACTAGTTGGACTAGTTGAGCCTAGAAACTTTGGAATCTCCATAAATCAACTATACCTTGGAGGAGAAGTTGATAGTGGGGGTCTTGGAGATCTTAATTGGAGGAGGATCCAAAAATGTATAACCATTGGATGGCTAGAATAGAGAAAGAAACATTTTGAGAGAATAAAACACTGGAGTACCAAACCCTCTTCATCAGGTATGCTTTGGAGTGGCGTCACCTTTTTCTTCACTTGTATCTTTTTTCTCTCCATCTATTAATTTCTGTTCATAATTTTTTCTTTTATTCTCTTCATCACCCTTGTCCTTGGGTATGCTTGCATCATGGTCAGGTGTCTTGTCCTTTTCTGATGAGATGATATTGATAGCTTGTATCAGTAAAGGCATTTGTCTTGGTATACTAACCTGTGCAGCATCCGTTGTTGTGTCCTGTTCCTTGGTTTGATTGGTGGTAATAGTGACATCTTCATTTATCTTTACCTCATCATTAGGATCACTTCCAGTGATATCTATGACAATTGTATCCTTGATTGTTTCATCTTTTGTATCCCCTAATGATTGAAAAATCTGTGGTATGTCATCCATGGCCTTTTTTCTTGTGTTGTCAGATCAACTAGATTGACATCCTCTATGTCATTTATAAGAATGTGCTCCAGGCTCAGTGTAGCCTCTTTCTCTTCATTTTGAGGCTTCTTGGTAAGTGCTAATACTTTCTCAAGGCTTGAATCCTCTTTAGGTGGATTGAGTATTCCTCTCCAAGTATCATCACTTTCTTTCTCTTCCCTGTAGTACTTTGTAGGCTCTCAATTTTGTTGAGAACTTCTTTGAATGCTTCTTCATCATTTCTTCAATTTCTTCCATCTTTAACTTGGGTAGCATAAGTGAAATGAGGGATCTTTCCCTTATTTATCTTTCACTATTTAGTGCGTATGTCTACCTTGCTGATAACCTGTCTAGAAGTTCTTGTGGCATCATCTTATCAAATTGTATTGATACATATTTGAATCCAATCATTTCTTGAATTATGAATTCTTTAATCTTCTTCTAATCCTTAGGATTCATAGTTATCCATTGTTTAACCTTAGCATGTGATATGCCACCTGTTTTGGTGATTGATGCAGCAACCTCACCAATTCTCTTAGCAACTTTATTCTTTGCAAGTTGGAGTGCTTGTTCACTCTCATCCTGCTCAATGTCTTCCTTATCTTCCTTGCTTTGGATTAATCTCCTTCTTCTTTTTGGTTTTGATGTTTTCCTGGTTTGAGTCGTTCTTTATAAGTCCTCACTTATCCTTTCTTGACCTGTGGTGAGTCTTCTTTTGTAGTTTGACTCCTTGTCATTGATGCAACAATAGTTGTTGGTTTCTTTGGGGGTAGTGCATAAGAATTTGTTGATTCAGAGTCACTTAATTTTTCACCTTCACTGACGAGTGACTGTCCCTCAGTGTCATCTTTTTGTTCTATTTCTTCTTCATTAACCGACAACTTTTTCTCAAGTGTCTTTACCATTTTGGTCTTCTTTCTATCTATCTTTTTAACAACTAAGCCTATTTTGATTCTGGCCTTAGCTTCTTCATAGGTGCAAAATATTGGTAATGATTTGTCTTTTGGTTCATTCAATAATGCTTCATTATCATTTGTGGCCTTATCTATGTTTATCTCATAGTCAAGTAGTGTTAACCATGCTATCCTTGGTACAACTAGTTTGATCAAAGTTGTATCAGTTTCCACCATGAAAAAAATATCATCTTTATATTGATGCACCAATTGTTCTGGTATTTCTCATCCTTTTCTACATTCTGTCCTTGAATTCGGTGAAATATTCATCCATGACTGATGCAAAATTGTCCCCTAGTGACTTGATAGATTATCTAATTTGAATTTTCACTGGTCGGGTAGTGTCCCAATTAATATTACCAACACATAGGAAAAAATATTGAAAGTAGAAGAATATACACATGAGTAGTGAACCAAACTTACATGAATTACACTTTTATGATCTAATGGTCCTCATGTTCTCCTCTATTTTCTTCAGTAGAAGATCAGATAGATCCAATTGAAGACCCTTCTTCATAATCTTATGGGTGGTGTCAACTAATTGACAGGCAATGTTGTTTGACTGGCTGACTTGGAATATCTTGTATCCTAATACACATGCACCGAACTTAAGTTCCAAATTGGTGATGGAATTTACCTTTAAACCTCTGCCATCCCATAGTGCACCTATTATCTTTTCTATGTCAGGGTGAGGAGGATGTTTGAGTGATTTTGACTTGTCGGTTACTAGATAACAGGTTACTGCATGTATAACATCCTTGGTGATTGGTTTTGGCTCATCCAACCACATATTTTGGTCATGTACCCGACTGAGAAATATCAAGATCCACTCAATCTTGAACTCCTTCGGGAATATTAGGGAATTTTTTAGCCCTTTCACCTCAATGTGTTTATGTTCATCTTTGATGTTTCCATCTGTACAAAGCTTCTTGTAAGCTTCCTCAATTTCTAGATCTCTGATTTCTTGAACTTTACAGTGGATATAGGCTAGGACATCCTTGACTAGAAAAACCCTAGGTGGTATTCTTGAGAATGCTCTAGCGTCATCGGGTTGTGAAGCAATCTTGGGGCAGAATTTCTACTTAGCCTCTTCACATGTAGAGTTCTTGATTATTTTGACCTTTTTATCTTTGGAATTCTTGATCTTGGAGACGTGAGATGTGGTTTCCATTATTTCTTGAAATTAAGGCTTTCCCAGAAACAAACTATGAGCTCGGTGAGTCTTAGTTACTCACTTGATCTATTGTAGATGCAGTGAATCTATCTAAATATTGTGAATATGCTTGTGAGTCGGTCTACAATCTGGTCATTGTTCTTCACTTTGTTTTTCTCTACTTTTCTCCACTCTTCACTCTTAATCACATAGTGAATGAATGAGCTTTTTTATTTCCCTTTTATAGATGATACCCTAAGTGGTGCAATTAATGCTTTACCCACTTCTCGGTGTTCAAAGATGGAGTCACTCAGGGAACATACTAACTTCATTCTCATTGAGAATGCGATGCTCAGGGTAAGTGTCATTTCAATTGACCTTTCGCATGTTTACCGATGGAGCTCGGTATGTCACAAAGACCACATTGTCATTTTACATGATTACCCACGATGCTTGGTTTACATTAACAATTCAACTTTTATATGTAAACCGACGATTGTTGGTATGTATTAACTGACAGTAATTAATTCACAAATTCATAACAAGTAATACCATAGTGCATCTTTATTTATGCTAGTTTGGCATATTATCAATGTATATTGGAACTCATATAAAATGTAGCTTTGTATAGTGTAGTTCCATACTTACTTGTTCTGCTTAGGTGGGGGTGGTGATGTCACCAGATCCATTGGATAAGGTGTAACCAATTGTATTTCTTGGTCCAACATCATTAGTGTTTGTAGCTTTCCTCCACATTTTGTTTCTCATCTTCATGATGTCTTCAATGGTATTTCTTTATAGTCCTTTCTTAGATGACCAACCCTATGACAGTGTAAGCATGCCATTCTGGGACTACTCCAGCTCCTGGACCTTCTTATCCATTTTCTCATGTAGTTTGCAGCTATGTGATCATATCTACCACATGATGTGCAATTTTCCCGTGTTGTAATCCCAAACATATGAGTTACCGAATCTTCTTGGTTGATAAGAATTATCTTGTTCTTTTGGCTTCCATGCTTGATTTTTCTTCTTCCTGCATTCAAGAGATGTGTGCCCATGCATTTTGCAAGTAAGACAATATTTTTCCATGTAGGATTCCTTCTTTGGTTGTTTCACCTTATATTTACATTCATATGCTTTATGTCCATTCTTATTATAGTTATAACAATTTCCTATGAATGTAGATGTGGATTCAGGAATACCTTTAGCTTTGCTCCTGCAAACATTTGAAGTGTGGCATAGTTTTCCATAGTGATTGCATGAAAAATTCCTTGGTCTCAGATTTGTGTCTTTTTTATAAGATTGATTTGATGATTCTCCATGCTTGATATACCCTATACCGATATTGTTGTTGACTCTTCTTTGTCCATTCAGAAAATCATCGATTCTTTCGGTACTCTCTTCAGCTTTCTTGATCATATCATTATGTTGTTGCTAAATCCTTAATTCATGCTTTAGTCTCTAATTTTCTTCTCTTAGCTCACCAATGGCTTCTAATTTTCTATTGATTTCTATGTTCACCCAGTTTGCCTCATGACTCATAAGAACTATTTGGTTGGTGATCTCATGATGATGTTCAGTAAGTCTTTGTATCTCTATCTCTTTTTCTTGTAGCTTTTTAGTGATCTTCCTCCTCATCAATAGATAATGTTCTTTCTTGTTAAGCTTGTATAGCATTATTCATAACATAAATCATCCTTACCATCTGTGTCTCTTGACCAATTTGCAGTATCTTTACTAGTTCTGTCAGATGTTGATTGATTTCATTCAGACTTGTAATGCTTCCTTCAGATGTGTCTGATGTATTGGTAGATGTAGATCCTGATGAATCAAACAAATTAGGTATCTCTTCTTCATGATAGTCTGTGTCATTGTAACGAGATGCCATAGATTTTCTTTCATCCAGTATCTCTCTCATTTTGATTCTTGTTGCTTTGTATTGTTCATAGAAGATCTGTATCTCTAGCTTCTGATTCTCAATAGTCTTGTCTAGCTTATACCTTTCCATTGTATGATATTTTCTCTCAAGTGATTTAAAATTTTCCAAATAAGAGATCTAGCTCTGATACCAATTGTTGGAATAATGGAATGGTGTGTACTGAGAGGGGAGGGGTGAATCAGTACCCTTAAAACCTTTTTTTCAATTAACCTTTAATCCTTTAGTAATCAATTCCTTGTATTACTGACCTGTTGGTTGTATTCCCAGTTCTAGTCTCTTTGCCAAAATTTTTGTGGTCCTCATGCTTGTTTCTTGCCTAAAAACAGAAATCTCTCAGTTTATTTGTCTTTTCTCTGTTGAAATCTTCTGCTTTTCAGGTCAAAACCCATGAAAATTTGCAAAGCCTCAAAACCCTAGGTCATGTTTATTAGGAAAAACTGAGAAAAATCCTTAAACATTTATCTCATTTCTATTTTGGCGTTACTTTTTGGAGTTCACTTAAGTCATGTGTTGAATAGTTTGGTCGCCTAGTCACGTAATCTGGATGGCATATTCCTTTGTTCCTAGAGACTTGGTGATTACCTTATGTTGGGATGTCTCTAAATGAATTAGAATATTCCCTTTGCTTTAAGAGACTTGGCGGAGCTCTTCATGTTGCGTGGTCGCTAAATGAGTAAACAGGTCAGCAGTTGGTGAAAGGGCCCACAGACAAGTCGCGATGTCGTGAGAAAAGATCAAGAGTATTCAGTTCGTCATGAGAATTGGAAATTTCTTCATGTCATGTAATCGCTAGATTGGCCCGCAGTTAAGTAAGCAGTACAAGGTCAGTCACGTAGTCTCTAGAAAGAATGGCGGTTAAGTGAAAATGACTGAGACTTCGTGACTAACCGTATGCAGTTTGAAATGAAACACAGTCGGGTTGTCGCCAGATTGAGATGCTAAGTCAGGTTTCCATTCAACAATGCAGAGATGCGTAATGAATGAGACACATGTCCAAAGGTGGGTTGACTAATAAGATTTTCGCGTGGTCTCCAAATGGGAAAAAAATATTCAGTGACTAAGAGACTACGTATAAAAACTTTTGTTGTCGCGTAGTCTCCAGAAAATTTAAAGGTATGATATATTACTCAGTAAATTAACGGAAGCTGTCATATGCAATGATTCAGAGATCCTACGGTGGTCGCAAAGTCTCTAAATAAAAGGTCCCAAAGGAAAAGGTACTTGTGACTTAGAGATAAGGGTATGTCATGTGGTCGCTAGATGAGTCGAAGGGTAAAAGTGCTTGTCGCGTTGTCTCCAATGGATAAGTCACTTAACATTGGTATTCAACAATTAAGTGACTAGAGGTAGTCGCGGGGTCTCGTAAAGAAAAGCAAGCATTCAGTGACATGGAGATAATCATGAAAGTTAAGAGTAACGGTCAGTCGTGAAGTCTTTGAATAAAATAGGAGTTAAACTTTTCTTCCAGCGACTTTGATTTACACAGTCGCGTGATCGCCAGAAGTAAACTGTGGTTAAATAAGATGGGGAAAGTTACATAGTCGCTAAGTCTCTAGAAGAATTAGGGGTTAAGGATTCAGGTCAGCGACAAGGAGATCATACACAGTCACGTAGTCACTTAATATGAAATCATAAGAAAAGGTGACAGTGTCTGACATGACAACATGAATCATTCAGCGTCCAATGATAAGCTTGGATATTGATTACTGTGCAAAAAGGGGTAGCTGAGATGTATGACAGAGAACCAATCATAGTGAAACATGTCATCACATTCAAATTTTATAAAGTTTTTCACATATATGAATTTGATTTCCTGTCACACTCAAGGGCTACGACTAGGTTTTAATTAATTCACAGCATGCTAAATTGAAGACATGAATTGATGATTTTCAAAATGATGAGCCGTGTACTTTGAATAATTACCATAAAGAGTTGATCAAGGATTCATTTTAACTTACCTTGCTTTCATAATTTCAGAGCTAAGAAGTGCTAGGAGAAGAAACTAGAGAAGTTGCAAAGTATTCAGTTGATCAAGAGGCTTTGAATTTCTAAGAATTGTGCATAGAGGAGTAAAGTGAGTCTTGGAAATAGATTTGTTTCAATATCAGTAAAGAAGAAGGGATTCAAACACAACAAACATGAGAAAAGTAGTTAGTGTGGCTTCTACCAGCGGGAGAAGTCAAGATGCAGACGAAGAGTCCAAGGGGAAATAAAATTTCTTAGATGAATTCCTCAGATTACTGCCAGGTTCAACTCAGAACAGGAGGGCATATGCTAATCTACTTAAACATGACTACTGCAATATCAGGGAAGTTGATACTCTGGGGACAATAGGTTTTTCCCTTTTTAACTAATTTTTAAAGAATTCTGATAAACCTATCCCAATTTCAAACCCTTGGACCTGTGGTTTAGCTAGATTGATTATTCCTGATGTCTACATAGATGTAGATTTGTTCTTAGGCCTTGCCAGTCATTATGATGTCTTGTCTAAGATGATTAAGAGGGATGAAGGCACTACCCTACTCATCCTAAACATAAATTCATTTATGCAAGCTTTTGGTTTGTATAGCACTATGTCCACCATAATTGATATCACTAAGCATGAAGCAAGGTACAATTTGAAGCCTGGTATTGCTAGGGAAACGTTACAGAAGCACATGTTCAAGGAAGTGAGAAACCATCTTGGTCCTATGTCTGGGAAAATCCCTTACTACTTCAAGGACTTGCACTTCTACATTAAATACATTGCCTATGCCCTATGTAGAGTGCTAGGGATAGATGGGGAAGTAGATAAGATCAATGCCGAGATATTGACGATGGTGCTAGATTTGCAGGAGGTGCATTCTAGCACTAGCTATGATTATATACAATGTATCATTGACAAGATGCATGAGGGATTCATAGCAACTCAGAAGAAGATGAAGGATCCTAAGGAAAAATATCCCAAGTTCTTCCATTACTCCATCCTCATGCATCTGCTGTTGCATTTTAATTTTCTAATCATGGATGTGAGTAATTTGACCCCTCAAAGGTTTTATAAGGATGGAACTAATCCTATCTAGTTCTGGATAAAGATTTGGAATTATACATCTAGGGATTGTGATTACTGTTCATTTTAGAATTGGATTGTGTATCCAATAGTACAGAGTCTAGGCATCAGTAGGACAAGGGTCCCAATTAATGTTATGCAACTGTTAAGGCCTTGTGATTACTCGGATAAATGGGAGGGAGACCATAATTGGGGAGATTTCTTCTTAGAGGAGAACTATACCATAATAAGGGTATATGGATGCATACATCCACCTCATGTCTTGCCTTACCATGTGCCTGCAAGAGTTGCTGCAATGGAATTTGTTTGGCAGTTGTTGTTAATAGACAATGAGCACTTTGCATCACACAGAAAGGGGACCATAACCCTTAGACAGTTCAGAATTTCAAATTTTACTATTGGCAAAGGTGCCATTGATTTAGTCAGCCAGTGGTTAGAAAGTTGCAGAATGGGGATAGCCTCATATAGATACATTGATCCTGAAGGTTTCATGGAAGGAGTCAGGAAAGGAGTCAGGAAACTATATACTCCCACAATTCCCAATACAAATGTTCATTGTGAATGTATTGAGGAGGATGCAACAAGAAATATTCTTGATGAAGATGAGATCAAGACAAGGAGAACAAGGATTCAAGAGTTGTTGAACCTTGAAAGAAAAATTAAAAGAAATGGGTTGGCTTTTGGAGGTTTTTACCCTAACCTGCCATATTTTGACAGAATAAAAGCCATGATTGATGATTTTTATGTGCTTACTGAACAATTGGAAACTGTTCTTGATAAGAAAGGTGCCCAAGGGCCGAATCATTCAGAATCTGAGTATGATAGTATTAGTGACAGTGACTATGCTTGTCCTACTAGATATGTTCAGCCTTAGCAGGATGTTGCTGAGATACCACAGTTGCAAGGAGTTGAAGGCCATATTGTTGACTTAACAGTAGCCACACAACCTGATGATGTAGAGGAGCCTTTAGCTAAAGGCAAAAGGTGGAAATAGGCCAACCTTCAGTTGAAAGGCAAGAGAAGAAAAAAGATAAAGCAAGTGCCCTAGTGCCTGGAAATAGGTTATATGACCATAACCTGAGAAAATTGATTAGGGAGGGAAATAAAAAGCAACCTGATATGGAAGAGAATGTTGAATTACCCCTTAAGGCTTGTGTTGATGAAAGGTTGATACATCAGCAACAATTTCTAAATGATGATAATTTCATTAAGACTGAGGATTTTAAAGACTTCCTAAGGTGGTATAAAAAGGAGCAAATTAGAGCTCAGTTAACTGTTGATGGGGAGGAGACAGTAACAAATGAGACCCTAGTGGTCCTACAATCATATGACCCAGACTGTAAGGACATCTCACCTGATGAAGCCAAAAAAATGGTATTGGATAGTGGCATATTGCTTACTGAGGGTTGGGATTTGGCTTCTGCCTTCATAATTGATCAAATACGAAAGCAACCAGATTTGAAGATGTCAAGTGAGATGCAAATAGGGGATATGATTAAAGGATTTGGGTATAGCCCAAAATCTCAAGCCTTTACAATGTGGAACCTTTTCCCTAAGGACCAGAAGCCTCAGCTAGTAAACATTCAAGAAAATATGGTAGGCAATCAAATGGTCTGGTCTGTACAGAATACAGGGGATTTGGAGATATCCCAGATTATGACACATTGGGCACACTTGAATGAGGAAAAGACAAAATAGTTGTCTGACAAGTGTAACATGTTGATAGAGGAGACCAGTGCATTGGCTAAAGACTGAGAATTGTGCCATATCCAGATGCACCAGCAAGATCAGGTAATTAAGAGATTAATGAAGGAATTAGAGGAGAAGCCTGAGGTGATGTATGTGCCTGTGCAACCACAGCCTTTGCAAATTGAAGACAAGGCAAAATCAGAAGAGGTGGTTGAGAAGGAGGATATAGGACAAAAGAAGAATGAAGTTGCCTTGAATGCATTAAGGGGCATTCTACAACATAGGATTGAAATTTTGAAGGATAAGACTGATGTTGTCTTTAATGCTTATAACAAATTGCCAACTTTTGCATGTTGAGGTCATGGGGTATCTTGCCATATTAAACCCCTATTTTACCAAATGGTCTACCATAATACAATTGTTTGAAAAGCTTGCATATTTGCAATCCCTAAGATCAAATTTTCCTGAGATAGTGACAGAGGTGGAAGATGAGATCAAGAAGGTTAATGTTTCTCTCTCATTCTTCAAGGGCAAGTTGAATCAAATAGAGGTAAAATTGAGCCTCTTTGCTACAGATTTTAATAAATTTGTTCCCTCCCTAAGAGGAAAATATGATCAGTTAAAGGCTTTAGATGCCTGGAGGAATGAGTTTAATAGAAAGATGCCTAACAATGAGGCATTTATTATAGGATCAGATGTGGACATTGAAGGATTTAATAAGATTTTAGGTGAGGCATTCAAGGCAGAAACTAACATGAATAAGTTTCTATTGGATGTTAAGAACATCACTGATGTTGGATGGGAGAGGCAAAAGGCACAAGTGTAGGCAACCCAAGACTTCAAGTGGCCAATAGATGATGAAGTGACAACATGGGAACTGATCACTAGGCCCAAGAAAAAGAAACCCGCAGTGGAGGAAGAAATCTTGGATGACGAATAAAGGTGAACATTTTCCACCTCACTGTTGAGTATGAATAATATCAGTTATTAGTAAATAAAAGTAGGTGAGCATGTAAAGACAGTCGCCCAAATTTGACATAAATGATACTAGCTACCATGAATACTATCAAAGTGAAGGCACCAGATAAAGAGAAGAACAAAGAATATCAGATTTCATCTCTTGACTTTGTCTTTCCACCGCTTCTTCTTTCTCCTCATTTGTCTTTTCTATAATTTTAGGGTTAGGTTTTCTGGGACCATCCGAAGCTTGTTGCATCCTTTTGAAAAAGATTCCAAGATGGTTAAAGACCTATAAATAGTCAAAAGGTTGTAATTGTAAGAGGAGGATGAAATATATTGCAAAATCAGACTTTCTGAATTCGTGTCTGTGTTTTCAAGATTCAAAACTTTTTCATGTATGAAAGAAGGATCATATCAATAAAATATGGTGCAATTTTACTCTTCTCTATTGTTGTCTCTTTATTTTCTGTGTATGCTTCTTTATGCTTAAGTGTGTAAGGTAGTCTGAAGCATTTTGGTTACAAGGTAACTATTTAATTACTTACAAGTTTCTTTCATCTAAAGAACTAAGTTTTGTGAGTGGTTTTAGGAAGCATATTAGTATTTAAAGATTTGATACAGTATTTTAGAGGTAACTAGATAATTTGTAAGGCAGTTTATCTGAATTGCATGTAGGTTGTAAGGAAGCTTACAATATTTTTTTTCTGTGAGACTTGGGCTTATTGACTCTGTAACCCAAAGGATAGGCATTGATCTAGGTCTCAGTCTGAAAATCTATCATCATCCAAGTTTTCAAAACTATTCAAAATTATTTCAATCAAAATACTTCTGTTACTAAGAACAAACAAACTGAACTCAGTAAGGACTCATGTTAGCAGGACAGTGTCCATTTTAGTGATTCCTTGAAGAGTGAATCATTAGGTTATCCCTCCTTAAAAGGAAGAAGGATGAAAATCCTTGTATCACTGGTTTATGCTATATTTGCAACTATGGTTTGTATGGTTAAGTTTTGCATTTGGTTATGCTTGGTCATTTGTAAGGTGTTACATAAGTTGGTTTAACAAAGATACATAGAAAATCAGTGTCCACATTAATATATACTGTGTAATCAGTAATCATAAAGAGGTAAAACCTGCCTGAGTATTTGTGGAGCTAAAAAATGAAGAAGGATCTTATCCAATCCTTAGCAATTAGGCTTTCCTTGTACCTGAATCAGTATTAGAAGGCATAGTGTTCAAGTAGTCATTTCAAGCACTGTGATCATACAAGAAAAATCCCTAACACAACCATAGATGCTATTCTATGTTTGTGCATGTAATATCAAATCATAAACTTAATTGCATGTAAACATTCATGAAATGTAATAGCACATGACACAATAATTGGTATTGAAAAAAACCCCTTTTAGAAGGTAAAAATTGCAGTGGGGATGAAACCCACAAAGCTTCACTATCTGTAGAATAGAAGGTGTCGGTTAAGGCTACAAGTGTGATCACTTATGATGATCTTACCCTGTTAGGAGTAAAATTTTAGATTGGTTAGGTCTACTCAGTTAAGAGATTTAGCAACACTATTTAGTATGCACTCGGTTAAGAGATTTACATAAGGATTGTTAAATCCACATTCTTAAAGGATTTCTTATATTTTATACCCTTGTTAGAATGCATTCAAAAATACTTGTTGACCTGAAGATATGCAATCCTAAATTGCTAAATATAGATCCTTTAAGTTCACATGTATATGTATTGCCTATAGTGATTGATTAACACCTTTGTTTTGATCGGTAGCCTTGAATCTGGTTCTTGATAACTGATTTCATCTTTTGTTGTCCTTCTACATAAAAATTTCTGTCTAATCCATAGATGTCTATCGCGGCTACAATCATCATCACACCAACTTGTTCTAATTGATTACACATCTATTTATACAATTTATTTGACCTAAATAGGTTTCACGCTTTACAATGATAACTCTATGATCAAAGGTTTACAACTTGACCTTGATTTCCTAGTTTGCATGTTTTCAATCAGTTAGACTGATTAAAACAATTAAAGTTTCTTTACTTGTCCCTCAAGAAATGGTTTTAAAGATAAGCTTTAAAGCAAATTATAAAACTCAAGTGTTTTATCTGACGTGTAACTCAGATCCACATTTCTCAGAATAGAACTGTCTCTCATTAGACTGGTGCTCAGTTTGCTCTGTAGTTTTTGCTTGGTGTTGTCTCTGAGTTGTTTGTCAGTTTTCTCTACAAACTGTCTATTGGTTTACTTTGTGAACTGCTCTATCAGGTTACCCTATAGGTTGTGTTGTCAGTTTAAATTGTAACCTGTCTGTCGGTGAAAACTAGTTTCAGTGTTCACTTGTACTTTAACATTTTTGGTGACCTCTATTTGCTGTTGTGTTGGGTTGCACTATAAACCTGTCTTTCAGTGATCATGTTACCGATGGTTCAAAAACTGTTTCCTTTGTATACTAATGGAAACATATGATCATCAACTAGAAATTTTTTGATAGAGAGTGAGATGATCTTACTACCTAGTTGGGACTTGGAGTCCTCATTTATAATTGATCAAATTAGGAATCAAAATGATGCAATGTTTACTTTATAATTTGAGTTTAGTTAATTTATGTCTAGATCAAGATTTGATATAAGATCACAAACTTTGGCAATTTGGACATTGTCCCTAGCCATGCACAAACCTTGTGTTATTGATATTAGAGAAGAAAGGAAAGGAAATGCCATCATTAAAACTATGAAGAGTATTTTATAAGTTGAGATATCTAGTATGGTATCTCATGTGGCCATGTTAATGTTGGAAATGAGATAAGTAATAGAGAGGGGAGGGGTGAATCAGTTACTCCAAAAAAAATCTTTGTCCCTTAGATGTCTAAATACTTTAATACTCTTATTCGAGTGTTAAAGAAATCTTTGATGTAATTATACTTTAGTGATTAAGTGCAAAAACATAAAACCTAAAATAAGTAACAAGTAAACACATGACACTAGGATGAAACCCAATATGGGAAAAACCACCAATGTAACTAGTTACTATTTCTCACTCTTCTGAAGTGAGCCCTGTTAGGAGCCAACCTTGTTAAAGGTTACAATAACACACTATTAGGTGTTACCTTGTTAAAGGATTTGTCACCCTATGAGGAGTGGCCTTGTTAGAGGTCTTCAACACTTCAATCTGGAAATGCTACCTTGTGAGAGGATTTATAAAGACTGTTAAGTCTACTTTGTTAAGAGATTTTGATCACTGCTACAATTGTTAGAAAGTAACAATGGATTGACTTGTATGTGTAAGTAGCTATCTTTGCTGGTTCAGATCTCTGCTTGATTGTAACTGGATCCTTGCTGATCCAATATTCTATTGCAGCTCTGAGTGTTCTATATTTAATTAGAATCCCATCCGATTTTTCCTTCACTCTTCATGTCACAGAATTCCACATTTCTGACTTTTACTTTTGGTTACACACTTTGATAACAACACAACACATTCAATCCAAACTTGACCTTTCATAAATACATGGTAAGCCCTATCAAGTAAGCTTGAATAAACTCTAAATGATAAATCATAATACAGTCGGCCTTATATAACCATTTAATTACATAATATAAATCACTATTAGTCGGCTCCAACTGAATGCCCGAGTGAACTTGGTCAACACTGAACTTCTTCAATGCCTGACCTCAACTCATTCTGTTTACCAACTATGCTCAGTCTGAATGTAGATATTAGTGTAAAACTACTACATAAGTGTATATACATGTGTAACATCAATGCCAATACACAATTGAATAATTATATTCAACAATCTCCCTCTTTGGCATTGATGGCAACACATCATGTCATAATACAAAGAATTGTGGAGCAACAAAAAAATTATTTAATGTCTTTAGCTTCATTCTAATTTTCCCTCTAACAATGTCCTTAGTTTCATTCTGATTCTCCCTCTGACAATGTCCTTAGTTTCATTCTGATTCTCCCTCTGACAATGTCCTTAGCTTCATTCTGATTCTTATGTATTATAGAAAACTCTCCCTCTTTGACAACAAATGCCAAAGACTCCAATTCCATAAATACTATTTCTCTTTGAAGTTGTAATGTAATTGAATGTACTGATTCATCTGCAATGAGCTCTGATATATCTGCATCAATTGGAAGATTTTTACTGTCGCTTGGGTTGATGCATCACTAAACTATATTTTAGTGATCTTCAGGTAGGGGAAGTACCCCTAGTTTTTCTCTAAGATACAAGAATGAATCCTTAGGTAAGGGTTTGGTGAATATGTCTACAACTTGTTCTTTGGTGTTTACATATTCCAACCTTACTTCTTTATTCTGTACTAATTCCCTCAAGAAGTGATATTTTATTGCTATGTGCTTGGTTTTGGTGTGCATCATAGGATTCTTTGAGATGTTAATGGCACTAGTGTTTTCATAGTAGATAATAACTAGTTCTTTTATCTCTTCCTTCATGTAGGATTTGATGGATAAATCCACAGTTGCCAAGAAACCTGCATGCACGAACCTATTACAGAAGAGAAGCAGAGAGAAAGAGAAGATGATGCAGGAGCATCCTGGGTGTAAGGGCAATCTTGCATCACCCAACAATATTTCTGTTTTCTTTTCAATAAGGGCTACCTTGTGCAGAGCTGCTATTTATGGAAACTTGCTATTTTTAGTAAGTTGGCCATACGATCTCGGAATGTTCTAATTTTGCATGTGGAGGTTCATCTCAGTCATATCAGCCTGCCAGTAAAGTTTCATGGCTAGACCAGGTCTAGTTTTGAAGATATTGGAAATTTTCAGTATTGAAAATAGGGTATAGAAACTTCGAGCTCAGTTTTGAAGGCTTTAGAGGCCCCGGATGAGGTTGAAACTTGGGCTCAATGATACTTGCACAATTGAACCATTGTAGAGCGCTTCGTGGCATTTCCGAAATGGGGTTATAATAGTCAATCGAGTCAACTGGTGATGACTTATGGTCTCCGGAAGTTGGGTCACCTGAAATAGCAGAAAATAATTTTCC
>MU225076.1:588857-599623 GCA_018584345.1 Thuja plicata
TGAAAAATAAAATAATTCTAAGTTTGGTCGGCCCTAAGGGCTAAATTTCTAGAACCTTCTCGGGCGGTGGAAATTGCCTATATAAAGAAGGCCCGTAGTGTTGTTTTAGGCAGTTCGGGACAGTTCTGGGTAGATCTGGGTAATAATTCAAGGCTTTGTCCTACAGAATGTTGTAAGGGGAATGCCCATGTGGCTTTGCATATTGTAATTCTAAAATTTTGTAATTCCGCATTTGTGGAGATAATAAGAAGTCCATTTTCTGTTCTTGCAAATTGTTGTTGCTTCTCTGTTTCTATTATGTGTTTGTGGTATTAAGGGGAGCACCCTTCATCAGAAGAACTCAAAAGTTGCTCAGAAAGTGCGAGAAAAATTATAATTTGAATTAAATGAAAAAGAAGATACAAAGTTCAACCTATAAAGGTGAACAAAACCCTAAAAACAAGAAAATCTAGGTTGAACATTAATAATTAATATAAATATTAATTATTATGCACCTAAGAGATAGCTTAAGTAGACTAGAGTAAAAAAAAACTTAATTTATTAAATCAAGGTGATCTAATTAATAAGTGTAAATAGATAATTAATCTAACACCCCCCCTTAAGCGAAGCTTAAGAGGTAAGCTAACCTAGCATAGCTATGAAAGTAGGAAAATTGGGTCCCGACAACAAGGCCTGATCAAGTAACCAAGCACAACCAAATCTCTATAAAGTGGAGAAATAGAGAAAACCACATGGGAAAAACCCTACTCCAAGAAGAGATAGAAGAAAATGTAGAAAAATGGCTCAAGAGACTCTCTTAAAACCATAAGTACAATCAAACGCCCCCATGAGAGAGGGATGAGACACCAAAGCCCCCCCAGAATGATGGAACCCCTATAGGAATGATCGAACCAATGGAACTCCAATGTGGAAGAAACAAAGGTACAAAGTAACAAGGAAACCCCTGAATGAGAGGTGAAATCGGAAGACTGAGCTGGTGCTCAAAGGAGAATGAATGAGACTCCTGGAATGGAATCCCCAATGAAGGTGGGCCAATATATGGGCTGAATCTGTCAGCTAGGAGGAGATGAATGTCCTCAGATATGCCCTCAACAACTAGAGGGGAAGGCTCAATGCAAGGAGTGACCATAATAGGGAGTGCTGAGGAAGAATCATGCTAAACAAAGGCTGGCGCAATAGGAGGAGGAGGTGGAGAAGCCACAACACTGATCTAAGGAGCAACATAGAAGTTCAGGTGACCCAACTTCTTCTCACTAGGAACTCATGAGGTAGGAGATATATTCTCTGACACTAGAGATGAAGTAACAAAATGGGAGGAGTATAGGTGGGTGACATGATCAACTATCCCTGTAGCAATAATGTGACCAGTTGCACTATCCCGGATGTGTATAGAATATGCAGTGAACTCAACTGTCTTCTCTGTCCCACTGTGAGTAATCTGATAAATGGAGAGAAGGTTCGATGACAGGGATGGAACACATAGTACATCATGGAATGCACCACCATCGATGTCAATAGAACCCTGACCACACACAGGCATAATAGTATCATTCCCCATCAAGATGTGTGGGGTAGGAGAGGCCACAAAAGATGTGAAGGGACTCTGAGAAGATGCCATATGATGTGAAGCACCGGAATCAAACAACCACTTAGAAGAGGGAGCTATAGAAGATGCACATAAGGCATGGCCCTTTCCATTGTCTAACCCATTTGCCTGAGATGATGATGATGAAGACCAATGAGAAGAGGAAGAAGGAATATCAATGTTGCTCTTATGAAGAAGAGTTGTCAAATCAACAATCTGTTGTGCATAGCCATCTACCTTCTTCTGAAAGCACTGAGACTCATCATGATTGAACTTATTGCAATAAGTACACTTGGGTTTATCTATCTTTGATTTCCCCTTAGGTGAAGGAGATGGGCCAGAGGAATTGTAAGAAGGAGAATCCTTCCGAGATTCTATGGATGATGATACCTGTTTCTGCTCTGGTTTCCATGGAGATGGGTGAGCAACCAAGGCATAAATCATAGAACATGAAACATCATGCAACTATTGAATCTTACCAATCACAGAAGGCCGCAAAGGAAGGCATATTGTGCCTAGGACCCAAGGCATCCATAGTGGAATAGAAAGTGGAGGAGAAAATCTGGAACTCTCCATGAAGCTTTGAGAGTATCAGAAAGATACACTCATCATCTAATTTGGTCTTCCTACATCCCTGTAAAAGTGATCGGAGAGAATTGAACTTCGTCAAGAAGTCCTCAATGGTGGAAAAGTTATCAAGAGACAAGGGAGTCAACTCTACATCAAGCTGAAGTGCTCGGAATGCATTCACTGTGCCAAAAAAATCTACAAACTTTCCCCAATAGGCACGAGGAGTGGTCAACCCATCCAGGTGAAACATGAAGCTGTCTGAGATGTGTAGTGCAATTAAACCCAAGGCCTCATCCATTTTGTTTCTGTGCTAAAGTACCTCAAACATACGCTATAGAATAGGTTGGTTCTCATCCAAACATAACCAGAAGCCATGTGACATGAGTAGCCTAGTCATGTGTGATTTTCAGGTGTGATAATTGTGAGGTGTCAGCCAGGCCACAGAGGGGTCCGACATTGAGAGAAGAAGTAGACAGAAGTAGAAGGGTCATTTCTAAATTAAGTTACAGAAAGAAAAATGCACCCCCCCATAATGTATAAGTCTAACACCCCCATACAACAAATAAACAAGTATAGAAAGCACAAAAAATGAGAACAAAACCTGGATGCTAGATGTAGAGAGGGAGGAAACAAAAGCCTCTACTTTAGTGCCAAAAAATAGAGCTCAAATGGTCGAATCAACAAGAAAGACCAGCACCATCATGTCAGGCTCAGAAACACCTTTTTGACAATATTTCATTTTTTGAAAATGGACACCGTATGCCCAAGATATGGCCAAAAACCAAGGAGAGGTAGAAAAGGGTCCAAAAATTTTTTCTAGCCCCTTGGGCTTGAAGGAATCGGCCCCCTGGGCATATGGAGCGCACAAGGGCTGAAACCAGAGCCCATGGTCATTGATATGACCACTATTGGGGCTAAGAGCTGGGCGGCAGTGTGCAGGGGGCGGTGCTCAGGTGGTGGCATGGTGGTCCGGTAGGGCCGTTGGTGGCAGCTCGGTAGTGCAGCGGTGGGGCCGCTAGAGGCGGGGCTGCTAGTGGCAGCATGGTGGTGCAGCGGTGGGGGCCAGGTGTGGGATGCATGCGGGTGGTGCAGTGATGGTGTGCTGGTGGTGCGGTCAGCTGCACCCAAAAAATAATGAAAAAAGCATTTTTTTTTAAATTTTTTGATTTTTGCCTCATTTTTTGAGTCGTACGGCCTAGGAGGTCAAATTTTTTTCTCTGGGGTCACTGTGACCAAAACTAGCAAATTTTATATGTATTTCGACTCTCCCAAGCCTTCTGAACACAATGGTGGAGTCTTTTTTGGCTCAAATGGCTCCAAAAAATAGTGCCTTTTCCAAAGTGAAGAAGAAACCCTAGAGAAGCTGTGGCTTTTGTCTGCGACTCACGACTTCAAAAACCTTCAAACCAGGTAGCAACAGGGAAGCTCTGATACCATGTAGGATTTGATAGATAAATCTATAGTTTCCAATAAACTGGCATGCACGAACCTATTACAGAAGAGAAGCAGAGAGAAAGAGAAGAACTTAGAAGTTGCTCAGAAAGTGAGAGCAAAATTGTAATCTGAATTAAATGAAAAAGAAGATACAAAGTTCAACCTATAAAGGTGAACGAAACCCTAAAAACAAGAAAAGCTAGGTTGCACATTAATAATTAATATAAATATTAATTATTATACACCTAAGAGATAGCTTAAGTAGACTAGAGTAAAAAACAACTTAATTAATTAAATTAAGGTGATCTAATTAATAAGTGTAAAAAGATAATTACTCTAACACTTCATTCCTGACAACAACTGCTTCATCCATATGATGTTAGAACAATTCACTACTGCAGCAACATATTTTGCCTCTGCTGTAGACTGAGAAATACAATTCTATTTCTTGCTAGTCCAAGATACTAATATTTTTCCAAGAAAGAAAGCTCCACCACTGGTGCTCTTCCTATCATCGACACTTCTAGCCCAAACAACATCAGTGAATGCTTTTAAATCAAAGTTTCCACCTTTCTTATACCATAAACCATAGTCTTCAGTACCTTTTAGATATCTCATAATTCTTTTGATTTCCATTAGGTGATTATCTTTGGTATCAGCTGAAAATCTTGCAACAATACCAACTGCCAATGCTATATCAGGTTTGGCGTGCACAACATATTGCAATTTTCCAATCATGGATCTGTAATTGGTCTGATCTACGTCTTTTGAATCATCATCCTTAGATAGTTTCTGTCCAATACACATGGGTGTTCCAACAGGTTTGGAATCTTCCATACCAAATTTCTTGAGTATCTCCTTGATATATTTTGATTGAGTAATGTAGATACCATCCTTCATTTGATGTACTTGTAAACCAACAAAAAATTTGATCTCACCAAACATAGACATTTCAAATTCTTTGCTCATAGCTATAGAGAATGCTTTGCATAGGTCATCATAACCAGTGAATAATATGTCATCAACAAATATCTCTGCTAACAGTATCTTGTTCTTTGGTCCTTCTTTGATTACATGCTACTGTTATCATTGGTTCTCTAAAATCCATTTCTTATTAGATAGCTATGTAGTCTTTCATACCAGGCTCTGGATGCTTGCTTTAGTCCATACAATACTTTATGTAGCTTGCAAACCATATTTATTTTGTTGGGATCAATAAAGCTTTCTGGTTGTTCAATGTAGACTTCCTCTTCTAGGATTCCATTCAAAAATGCAGACTTCACATCCATCTAATATACTTTGTATCCTTTATGTGCAACATATGCCAGAAGAGTTCTGACTCTGTCTTGCAACAAGAGAAAAAGTTTCTCCATAGTCAATACCCTCTTCTTGAGCATATCCTTTAAAAACTAGTACGGCCTTGTTTCTAGAAAATTTCCCATTCTCATCTATCTTGTTTCTGAAAACCCACTTGGTTCCAATCACATTCTTGTCCTTTAGCCTAGGTACAAGATTCCAAGTTTTGTTCTTCTCAATTTGCTCAATTTCTTCATTCATTGCCTCTATCCAACTTTCATCATTCAATGCATCTTTAAAAGTTATAGGTTCAAATTCACTTAGTAAGCATGTACCTTTTAGTTTCTTTCTTGTCATTACACCTTTTGTCTGATCTCCAATTATTTTCTCAGGTGCATGATACCTTTTCAGATATCTGGAAAGTACTGAAACCTTCAATCTAGATTCTAGACTTGATCCACTAGGTCTGTCATTCTCAAACATTCTTTCTTGTTCCTTTGTTTGATACTCGGTTCCCTCTGACTGTGACTTGGGTCCTTCTATCTGTGACTTGGGTCCCTCTATCTGTGACTCGGATCCATCTATTTGTGACTTGGGTCCCTCTATCTGTGACTCGGGTCATTCTACTAGTACTTCATGTTGCTCATTTTTCAACTCAGGTAGTATAGTTTGTGTCAATGTATGTTGTCCCATCACCATTGCTTGAGTCATAGGTATAGTATCAAGTTCATGATATACAAAGTTTTTGTAGTCTTTAGGCTCTTTACTGCTCTTCTCTTTACATTTTTTTGCAAACTCATCAATCTTGACATGTACACTCTCTATGACTTTATGAGTAGTAAGATTCAGACATTTGTATGCTTTGCTTTTACATGAGTAACCTAGGAATATTCCTTCATCAATTTTTGCATCTAGTTTCCCATTTCTTTCTTCCTTTAAAATGTAGCATCTACTTCCAAATAATTTGAAATAATGAACATTAGGTTTATAGCCATACCATAATTCAAAAGGTGTTTGATTACTACTTTTATTTAGTTGAACTTGTTGGCAAGTTTACTTCCTAAGGAAGCTTGACTTATTTTGTGTTGTCGATCATGGAAACAAAGTCATACTTAAGTTCTGTCATGAAAGGAAAATGACTAAGTGTGAAAATATGGTAGACAGACACATACAGAGATTAGTACATCAGCACACATGTTAGAGATCACACCAGAGCATGCGTTCTTAGGTATATACTGTATGGTGTATATACATGCTAGATCCAGACATGCAAAGTATGGAACATCAATACAGAAAATTTACAGGCAGATTAGTAGACCTGCAGTCTAGGAAACAGAGCATGGAAGCCGACTATAGTTTTGATCAGCGTGAATGATTTTATAATGTAATGGCTAAGCTCCTTTAGTTATAAGTTTGTATTAATGTAATTAATGTTGTAGTAAGCACACTTAGGCTGAATTGTTTGGAAGCGTTGTATATTTTGGTTTAAAGGCCGACTAGTGTTATATTTTGGGTCGCGCCTATTCAATTGTAAACATATAAGTATGTAACATAATGTTATGTTACAAGTGTCAATTATGATGTAAGAAGAAGATATAGATGAGTAGTATAATGAAGTCAGTAGATGATATAGCTCTTTAAAGGAGTAAGAGCATTCACACATAGAAGGAACTGATCAGACAGCAATGTCATTACAACAGTTCATTTTTGATATAATGCATATCAACATTTAAAGGGTTGTAGCCTTCATCTTATTGGGCAGTGAGCCTAGGAAGTGAGCCATATACCTTTAACATGGTTTTGTAAAAGACTCCTAACAGGGTCAGACCTTTAACCAGGTCATTGTACTCAAATTGTAAAGACTGCTTCTAACAGGGCAAAGGAACTTTAATTGGTTCATTATACCTAGTAAAATATTTGTGGGTACTAATCCCCACCAGAGTTTTCCTCTGATCAAGGTTCTCCGTAATCATATCATGTGTTATGTGTTCTTGTGTTATGTTTCTTTGGATGCACATTTGATATATGTTTGATTGGCTTAAATATAATTAATAGATAAACACTGATTCACCCCCCCTCTCAGTGTTTCTAACAATTGGTATCAGAGCTCTGGTCCTCTGAAAGAAAGTTTAACCACTTAAGGAGATCATGGACTCAGCTGAAGCAAAACATTTGAAAAAGAATCTTGAAGCAGCTCTTGAAGATCTTGATAGATTTGAGAAGGAAAATGAAGAACTAAGATTGAAAAATGATGGCTCTCAAATACTTATTAAAAGGCTAAGAAAAGATCTGAAAGATTGTTCTACAAGTGATCTACGACAAATGGTCAAAATGCTTCATGAAGAGAATAAATATCTAAAGGATAAACTTGATGATCTGGAGGAACAACTTACAGATAGCCAGAACACCTTTGAAGACAAGATCAAAGAAAGCAAACAATTGGAAGATGAACTTCTACAGGCAAACATGAAAGTCTTGGAATTGGAAAACATGAAGAAGAAGTTGGAATCTGAATTAACAGAAACAAAAGACAAGATTGATAAACTTCACACAAGTTTTGATTTGATTCAATCCCAGCTCAATGCGCAAAGGCAAAAAGGGAACACTACTAGTCTTGGATTCAGTATAGCACAAGATGAAATCAAATCATCACAAAAGAGAGAAAAAACACCTGAAGCATCTTCAGAAGCTAAGAAAATTGAAGATACTACAGAGGTTATATCTGAACCACCTAAAAGAGAAATCAAGCAAGTTAACAGAACTTGCTAGGCATGCAATAAACATGGGCATTTGGCAAGAGATTGTAAAGAGGTAAGACCTTTTAAAGGTTATTGTTACTCTTGTAATAAGTTTGGTCACAGGGCTATACATTGCAGAACAAGTCATAAGATTCAACATCAACAGAATCACAGAAGTATGAATCAAAACAATCAAAGAAATCAAATCTCAATAAATTTGCAGAACATTACATGTCAGATATGCAACTACAATGGACACACAGCAAAGAAATGCAACATGATGAGAAAGAACATAAGACTTCCTATCATTTGTCACACATGTGGAAAGGCTGGACATATCTCAAGGTTTTGCAGATCCAAAACTCAAAAACAAGAGGATCCTAAAAATTTACTATTTGAAGAGAAAGGAGAAGTCAATTTTGTCTCAGCAAATGAAGATTCAAACAAAATATGGGTTGAAGTTAAGAAGGACAATAATGTTGACAAATTAGTTGATGCATCCATAGTGGACGCACCCTCTACTTTTGCTTGAATAGACCTTCTTGGTCTAAGGGGGAGCTATTCTAGCTTAGGACCCGTACACGGTTGGTGTACTCACTTCTGAGTATGCACCTTTGGATTCATGGTTAAAAGCATAGATTGCAACTATCTGCATTCACGCATTATCTAAATTTCATCGGGATCAAAGTTTGAAAATCACTGTGTATGGTTACAAGCATTAAATGCGATAGATTGTATAAAAAGGAAATTCATGGTCGATCATTTTCACATTTACATTCAAGAGCATAGAAATTGAAGAGCATTGAAGCACTAAAACATCAAAGCACAAAGGCATAATAGTTTAGCAGTTGGAGCGAATGGATAATTAGTTTGAAACATAGCCCTAATTGTCACACTGTTTCAGAATTTGTGGAAACCCTACATAAGAAAACAGCAAGTAAGTATGGTGACCCCAGTTGTGTTTGATGTAGTAGAGAGGAAGAGGTTCATATTTAAGAAGCATCCATTCAAATCCATACTAGATGATGTGGAAGGGGCTTTCTCCAAAACCCCGCTTGGTGTTGTTCACGTGGAAGATATCTGCGCATACATTTACTATAAGAAAGAATCATTAGGAGATGATAATATAGCCACTCATATGGCATCAATGTTAAATCCAGATTTCACATTCAAGGATGAGTTCTCACACTTACAAGATAACCCTATTCTTAGTATTTGAATGCACATGAGTTTGAAGAACCAAAATGGGTAAAATTTTTGTTAAGTAGAATTCATGATGATCTTTTCTGGATTGGAGATGTCCCTGTTTGCATCACTATAGACCTAATCCATCAGTTAACTGGAATTACAATGATTGGACCTATGTTTCCCATTGGTAAGGATGTCAAGAAACAAATTGAGAAAGTTTGTTTTTCTAGGAGTGATAGGCGCGGAATGACAGTTAACCCTATCAAGGAAGATGACATTAAACTCATGACAATGATACTTGGATATAAGTTTCAGCAAGCAAGCAGGTTGAATAGTGTCTCTATAGCAACGATCCTTGTAGCTATCAAAATAGTGAAGGAAAACACCCAATACAACCTATGTGAGATCTTGCGTGGTTAATTAATTGACAATATCAGAATCATCAAGCATGACAGGAGAAAAACATTCAGGTTTGGATCTCTGATCATCTATTTGTATTACCATATAGTTGGAAAGGTTGCAGACCTTTATCTAGACAAAGGAAAACCTACAATGACTTAGATATCTCTTAAGGCCATAGTAGACAACAATGCAAGAGATCCAATGAATATGGATATAAAAATATTCAGGTTCAAAATGAAAAATAGGTTCAGACTATCTAAGAAGATAGTTGACAAATACAAGGATACAATATGCTTTATGGTAGAGATAGATTGCACATGCATGGAGGCTTTTGAGCCTAGAACTAAGTGGATTCATCCACTAGGGCATGAAGTAGAAGACCATGTGTTAGAAGGATATGCACAAGTCTTGTTGTCAGCACCCAAAGACCCTAATGAACCTAGATGGGGCACTTACAGAGAAAAGATCGATGAAGTAGATATTGAACTACAACTTGCTGTTAACAAAAGGAAAGCATCTAGAATGACATCCAACATTCTAAAAAATCATGGAATCACACAAGAAGATTTGGATAAGGAAAAAGAAGCCAAAATTGAACAAGTTAAAATTTAGAAAACTGTTGAAACTCAGAAGAAGCAGAAGAAAAATGAGGAGAGTACCACTACACCTACTACAACCATTGATCTAGATACATCTCCACCTTTTGTACCTAGCAAGAAACCTAGAGGAAGGAAGAAAGCGGCTACAAGTCATCCATCCTCAAGAGCTACTCGGAGCAAAGCTAAGAATATTCAAGCTCCTCCTGAGGTAGGTTTCAGACCTAGTCTAAATATCTTGAAGAATAGGATTGTAAATGAAGGAAGATTGGATACATTATCAAAAGCCTATGACAAGTATCAAGAAATTGATAAGACTGAGATACATTCTATGGTCATATCTCATATGATCAAGTTTAAGAAATCAGTTCTTGAACTTAAGACAGTTATACTGGATCAATTATGGAACATATTGGAGATTATGAAAAGACATGCTATAGAAGAGGACATGAAGATTAGAGAAGGAACGTTGGATACTCTTCTCCCTGTCTATTCACATGATGAGAAGGCTATTCTATTAGATCTAGTAAAGCCTCATCTCTGTAGTAAGACAAGAACTCTACATATTATGAACAAAGAATATGAGCAGGTTGGAAAGGAGACTGAAAAAGCATTTGCACAAGTATTTATGGATAGAAACATGTATCCACCAATGGTGCCTACAACAAAAGCTACCCCAACTCCTCCCAAATAGGCTACAACTCCAATAATTCAGATTGCACCCATGACAGGTCCACAGGCCTCAGCACCCATAGTGACAATAGCTTCTGATATAGATAAAGATTCAGAAGACACTATAGTGATTGATGATGTAAAGATATCTATGACAACTTCTGATAATGATATGAATAAAGTTGATGAAGCATTTGTAAACACCAAGGAAATGAACACAGATGACACATCTCTACAACAGGATGAAGTTCCTCTCATTGATCCAATAGACTTGGATAAGGAGAA
>MU225076.1:600298-623328 GCA_018584345.1 Thuja plicata
AATAAGACAAACTCAGTTGAGGAATGCACTTGTGCCATCTCTAGCAGTTCTTAATGAGAACATAAAATAGATTGATAACACCATATAGACATATGATCAAGGTCCTTGCATGGATCTGATAAAAATGAAGAAATTGACATATGCTTTATGCACACATCTTCAGACAGTTGATGCAATGAAAGTCTTTTGGCAGAAAGAGATTCAATCTCTTCAAGTTGTGTACCTGGAAGTTTACATGGAGTAAGTATGTTGAAGACTTATAGTTTTTGCACAGCTTTGTAATTAATGTCAAAGGGGGAGTAGTATAGAATGTGTATATGCAGAGAAGTATATATGTATATATCATTAAGTATTATGATACACAATCATTTTTTTTATGAAGTCATTTTGAGTAACTTAGCCACATTCCTTTGTTGCCATAAATGATAAAGGGGGAGATTGTTGGCAAGTTGACTTCCTGAGGAAGCATGACTTATTTTTTGTTGTCAATCATGGAAACAAAGTCATACTTAAGTTCTGTCATGAAAGGAAAATGACAAAGTGTGAAAATAGGGCAGACAAACACATACATAGATCAGTACATCAGTGCACATGTTAGAGATGAAACCAGAGCATGTGTGCTTAGGTATATACTCTATGGTGTATATACATGCTATATCTAGACACGCAAAGTATGGAACATCAGTACGGAAAAGTTACAAGTAGATTAGTAAACCTGCAGTCCAGGAAACAGAGCATGGAAGCTGACTACAGTTTTGATCAGCGTGAATGATTTTATAATGTAATGGCTAAGTGCCTTTAGTTATAAGTTTGTATTAATGTAATTAATGTTTTAGTAAACACACTTAGGCCGACTTGTTCAGAAGCGTTGTATATTTTGGTTTAAAGGCCGACTAGTGTTATATTTTGGGTCGCGCCTATTCAATTGTAAACATATAAGTATGTAATGTAATGTTATGTTACAAGCATTGATTATGATGTAAGAAGAAGATATAGATGAGAAGTATAATGAAGTCAGTAGATGATATAGCTCTTTAAAGGAGTAAGAGCATTCATGCATACAAGGAACTGATCAGACAACAGTGTCATTACAACAGTTCATTTTTGATATAGTGCATATCAACATTCAAAGGGTTGTAGCCTTCATCTTATTGGGAAGTGAGTCTAGGTAGTGAGCCATATACCTTTAACAAGGTTTTGTAAAAGAATCCTAATAGGGTCAGACCTTTAACCAGGTCATTGTACTCAAATTGTAAAGACTGCTTGTAACAGGGCAAAGGAACTTTAACAGGTTCATTATACCTAGTACAATATTTGTGGGTACTAATCCCCACCGGAGTTTTCCTCTGATCAAGGTTCTCTGTAATCATATCATGTGTTATGTGTTCTTGTGTTATGTTTCTTTGGATGCACATTTGATATATGTTTAATTGGCTTAAATATAATTAATAGATAAACACTGATTCACCCCCCCTCTCAGTGTTTCTAACAGAACTCTATTCAAGGTGAACACTGTAGTACTGATGGACTCCTTCTAGTATTTGGAAGCAACATTATTTTCAATGATTAAGGTTCTGGCACAATCCATAATGGATCTATTTCTCCTTTCTGCTATTCCATTTTTCTATGGTGTACCAGGGGCAGATACCTGTCTTTTGATTCCTCTTTCATTGCAGAATTCATTGAGCTCATTAGAGATGAATTATCCTCCTTTGTTAGATCTTAGGAATTTTAGTTTCTTTCGTGTTTATTTTTCAACTCTTGCAAGATACCACTTGAATTTTTGAAAAGCTTCTGATTTCTCTTTGAGAAACATGACACTCATCATTCTAGAATGATCACCAACAAACATAATAAGATATTTTTCTCCAGTATAGCTTGTTGTTCAGATTTTTCCACATAGATCAGTATGTACCAATTCCAAGACTTCTTAGTATTTTAATTCTTTCTCTTGAAGCTAGTCTTGCTCATCTTTCCAATTTGACATTGTTTGCATGTTGCTAACTCAGGTTTCTTCAAGATAGGAATACCTCTGACTCTTTTATTCTTGCTTATGTTTACTAGATTGTCAAAGTTCACATGGCACAAACTTTTATGCCATAACCATCTTTATTCTACTTGTGAAATAAAGCATGAACCTTCAGTGAGATCAAGATAGAATAAATTACCTTTTTTTTTCCTGCCAATTCCAACTACGTTCCCTTTACCATCCAGGAGCTTGGCCTTACCATTCATAAATTCTACCTTGAAGCCAATTTTTTTTAGCTGTGCTACACTGAGTAGATTTATCCTTAATCCTTCAACCCAATAAGCATTATCACATTTGATTCCTTCTATCAGAACAATGCAACCTTTTCCTTTTACTGGGCAAGGTTCAACATTCCCAAAATTGATACTTCCACCATCATAGTGTTCAAGATGTTCAAAATTTGTCTTATCACCAGTCATGTGATGAGAACAACCACTGTCAATTATCCAAGTATCATTTTTATTGATGTGTGAGAAAAGTGTAGTCTTTTCATCTTCCTCATCTGACTCATCCTTTATGGAAATATACACCATTTCTTCTTCTTCATCACTGTCAGAATCTTTTGCAATACAACAAGAATTCTTGCCTTTATCCTTATAGCTTTTGTGGTTATTGAAATATTTCTTACCTTTGAATTTGTTAGACTTCCTTTCATCCTTGTCTTCCTTGTTTGGACACTTTGCAGCAATGTGACCAACCTCATTGCATGAGAAACAAATCAATGGTATCTTTCCTCTGTATTTTCCTTTTGCAACTCTTCTTGCAAGTAGTGCTTCAATAATGTCAAGATCTTCATCATCAGATTCATCATCACTGTCACTTTCAATTTTCTTTCCTTTAGAGTATTTATCCTTCTTACCAAGGTTCAATTTGGCTTTGAATGCAGACTCAAGATTGATAGAGCCAGGAGAATAGTTGTCAAAATTGTCCAGCTCAAAGGTTGTAAGTATTCACACTAATCTATCCAAAGTAATGTCTTTGTTGCACCTCATTTATTGAATGTCTGAAACTCTAATAGCATAGATAGGAAGTAAAGTTTTGAGTACCTTGCTGACTACTCTAGTATCTTCAATTAGTACACCTACTACTCTGATGGCACTTACAATCTTCTTGATTCTTTCACTTTATTTTGTGATATCTTCTCCTTCTTTCATTTTTATCTGGTCAAATTGTCCTCTTAAACTTTCTGCTTTAGCTCTCTTTACATTTGCATCACCTGCATGAATGTCCTACAATTTATTCCACATGTCATAGGCTGTAGGGCAGTCCTTGACTTCATCAAATTCTGAGTAGTTGAGTGAAGAAGCTATGTCAATCATCATTATGTTATGAAGATTCCGTTCCATCATTTGTTCCACAGTCATAGTCCTTGTTGGTGCAACATATTTAGTCTCTAAGAATTGTAAACCAACATCTCCAATAGTAGATAGATATAGCTTCATCAGTTCCTGCCATGCTAGGAAATTGTCTTTGTTTAGCTTTGGGATCTCCCTCTTGTAAGACATCTTTGATCTTTAGCTTAGGACTTGAAACCTTTTCTGAAAGAACTTGAAGCTCTGCTACCAATTTTTGGAAATAAGATAAGTAACTCAAAGGGGAGGGGTGAATCAGTTAATCCAAAAGAAATCCTTGTCCCTTAGATGTCTAAATACTTTAATACTGTTACTTGGGTGTCAAAGCAATCTTTAATGCAATTATACTTTAGTGATTAAGTGCAAAAACATAAAACATAAAACATAAAACAAGTAACAAGTACACATATGACACCAGGATTTAATGTGGAAACCCAATATGGAAAAAGCCACCAATGTAACTAGTTACTATTTTTCATTCTTCTGAAGTGAGTCCTGTTAGGAGCCAACCCTGTTAAAGGTTACAATAACACACTGTTAGGTGTGACCTTGTTAAAGGATTTAATCACCCTGTGAGGAGTGACCTTGTTAGAGGTCTTCAACACTTCAATCTGGAAATGCTACCTTGTGAGAGGATTTACAAAAGACTATTAAGTCTATTTTGTTAAGAGATTTTGATCACTACTATAATTGTTAGAAATTAACAATGGATTGACCTATATGTGTAAGCAACTGTCTTTGCTGATTCAAATCTCTGCTTGATTGTAACTGGATCCTTGCTGATAAGATATTCTATTGCAGCTCCAAGTGTTCTGTACTTAATCAGAATCCCATTTAATTTTTCCTTCACTCTTCATGTCACAAAATTCCAGACTTCTGCCTTTTACTTTCGCTTACACACTTTGATAATAGCAACACAACACATTCAATCCAAACTTGACCTTTCATAAATACATGGTAATCCCTATCAAGTTGGCTTGAATAAACTCAAAATGATAAATCATAATATAGTCGGCCTCATATAACCATTTAATTACATAATATAAATCACTGTTAGTCAGCTGCAACTGAATGCTCGACCAAGACTGAAATGCCGAGTGAACTCGGTCAACACTGAACTTCTTCAATGCCTGACCTCAACTCATTTTATTTACCAACTGTGCTCGATTTGAATGTAGACATTAGTGTAAAACCACTACATAAGTGTCTATACATGTGTAACATCAATGACAATACACAATTGAATAATTTTCTTCAACAGTTAAATCAAGTAGTGGCTATTGAGAAGGAGAAAATATTTAAGGAGATAGATTTTGATCTTATAGCTTTGTCAAAGAAGTGCAATGAATTATACATAAATAATGTAGATCTTAGAGAACAATTTGCACATTATATAATACATCTTCCTCCACCAACAACAATAGAACAAGTTATAGAAAAAGATTCAGTTCAACCAACCACAGAAGGGGCTATTGTACCTCAGGCTTTACAAGATCCGTTAAATGATATGTTGGGATAATTGAGAAACTTAAAGATCACATTCTTGAAAAAAGTGTTAACACTTTAATGAAGGTACTTGATCACGAGATGAAAAAATTGAAAATAAATTTAGAAATTGTGTATTTTAGTTTTTTTTTCTCTTTGGTGTAGTCTAGAAGAATGTGTTATGAATTTTTTTCTAAAGAGAATCTTTTGTATACTAGATGGTCTTTCTTGTAGTCTTCCTTATTGGAATTATTAGAAGTTGTTGTTGATTATAGGGAGGATCTGCTTCCTATTATCATGGAAACCAAGGCCAAAGTTGATGTTGTTATTTTATTCTTTTCATTCTTTGAGGGAAAGGAATAACTAATTGAAGACAAGACTTAGGCACTACTAAAATTAGAGCATCCTCTTATTCCAAACATATTGGATAAAGAGAAGAACATGAAGAGTCTTGATAGGTGGACTTGGGAGTTTGATATAATTTTTTTAGTGGTGAAAACATTAATTTCCAGTGATAGAGAAATTAAAGTAAATGAATTGAATGATATAATTGACAAAATGTTTAAGTTTGAGGTTGGTAATGCTAAGTTCATTTTAGATACTAGAGCCATCACATATGCCAAATGGGGGGGAAATGTTGAATGGATGGAGCAGTTAAAATATATTGGAAATATATGTTTGGTTCTTTGTTGTCATTAATGTCAAACACTCTGGTCCGAAGGTGTTTAAGGTGTTTTCTCAAACACTGTGGTCCAAATGTATTTGTTGGTGACATGTTAAAGTATATCTTTTGTTTGGAAGAAGGATGTTGGTCTAGAAAGAAGTAAGGTTGTGTGATAGACATGTTAGTTCTTTTGAACCTATAGACCACTGGAAGATCGATATGTATTCAATGCTCTAGAACAATGAAAGATAACTATGTATTCTGGAGATTGTGAGAATGATGTTTGGAAAACAACTATTGGTTTTTCTCCTTATGAACTAGTGTATGGAAAGACACTAGTCATTTCCATTTAATTTGAATTGGAAACTCTAAGAATAATATTAGAATTGGGTATTGATCTAAAAGACGTAGAAAAGGCTAGAGTTCAACAATTGAATTAGTTTGATGAAAAGAGAATGAAAGTCTTGCATCATAGAGAAGTAATTCAAAAATGGATAAAAGCATGACATGATAAGCATATTTTAAGAAGACAATTTAAATAGGGAGATTGAACATTATTATTTGACTCCAGGTTCCAATAATTCATAGGAAAATTTCATACTAGATCATTGGGACCATATGAAGTTGAATAAGTATTAGATATTGGAATAGTCTAGTTGATACCAATTTATGGACAAAAGAAGACTATGTTGGTTAATGGACATTTTCTGAAGTTATATAACAAACCAACATCAAGGGATGAGTTTGTTTCAAATATCCAACCCAGAGTTGAAAATTTCATCATGGATGACATTTCTTCCATGGAGGAATGCACTTCCCCTTCAATCAGTCAGAAAAGAAAAATAAATAAGATGAGTTGAAAACTAGAAATGGCAGTTATCTACCCCCCCAAAAACAAAGTTTGAGGATGATCAAAAACCAAAAATGATCGTCTACCCCAAGAGTGAGCTGAAAACCAAAAATGGCAGTTCATACCTCAAAGAGTAAGTTGAAAACTAGAAATGACAACTCTAGTCTGATCAACTCCAATCCAATCTTCATGGCTCATGATGGCTCTCAATGTTTTTTGAATAAGATTTTATGCAAATTTAAAATAAGTTAATCTCTATATAACTCCTGATCACTCCTGATTGACTCTTGGTCTCATTTAATAGAGTTATTCACACAACTCCTAATTTCTCCCAATTGATAAGTCTAATTTATCTTGAACAAATGAGTAATCATGTCAGGATATAGCCCGTGACACAATTGGCATGAAATAAAAGGTATGCATTTATTATAATTATTTTTTCCAAAGTATTATTTTCTAATTTAGTTGTCATGGTGGAATTAGTAAGAAATAAGTATAGACTTCACCACCAAACTAATAATTAATGATTTAATAGTGTTATGGAATAATGATAACAAAGGAATAAGGAAATAAATTTAAACTATTGTCATAATCTTATGACATTAATTTCAAATCCTTTTTTCATTATTACTTGGAAAGCTGACTTACATTAGTACAACCACTAAGTGCCTCCAATGACCGTTGAAGTACATGACAAGATAAGAAAAATTGTCTGAATGATGCATATTTATTGTCCAATTATGAACAACTAGGTGATGCATTAGAAAAAGGCATTAAAGACATTACTTCTAATAATGAAAATGATTCCATCATTAATTTTTCACATGGAGCAACCAATAAGGAATTATTTCCCAATTTTCCAGCAAAAAGGAAAAATTTTCTCCTGTCTTATTCAGAGTTTGATAAGAAGTCTCCGATTTAAATTTTTGGTTTATTATGTAAGTGAAAGGTGTGCTATTAGAATCATGAGTAAAAAATAGAGGTCTAAACTATAGGAATATATTGTAGAACCCAGAACGGAGGAACTACTGCAAAGAGAGAGATGGTTATAATTCATTAGAATGTATGAGGGGTTTGATGAAGAATTGGTGTAAGAATTTGTGAGAAATTTCAATATTGATGTGACCTAGGTGAGGGTAGAGATTATATAAGTAAGTCCTCAAATCATAACTGAAATATTTTTGATCCATGCTGAAGGGGAACCAGTTTCAAAAGGGAAGATTATTCTTGAGGACTTAATTGAAGCATTTCATAAGACACCAAAAAGATGGTCAAAGTTGCAAAACCACAAAGGTAATACTAAAGGCATTAGAAGAGTAACTCTAGATGAGTCATGTAAAATAGTTGTGGTGTGGTTGATGAATTTGTTCACTTGTGAAGGGCAGTATGGAATGGTGAGGGGACAATATTTGTGCTTGTTAACCCACTTGAGATATGTACATGAGCGTCCCGAGGTAAGAATTAATTTTCTTTCTTTCCTATTTTCACAATTAGTATCAATGATTAATATGGTTAAGGAAAAAGGAAGTGGAATTAGATACCATTCCCTCATTCATCTCATAATTAAAAATTATTTTATTAGAAAGCATGAAGGAAAGGAGGGTTGACTGGAATTTCTCATGGGACCTAATAAAACCTAAAGGCTAAAATCAAATAAAGGGTCTAAGATAAAGGGGGTTAGATTTGAACTAGGGGAATCAAGTAGGGTTACAAGGAGAAGAATTAGTGGAATACTTCAAGAACATCTCAAGAATGCATCTTCTGCCTCTATAACCCCTAGTTCTCAAATAAATAATAGTGAACTAGCTTCTACAAAAATAAATTGACCTTAATTTATCTCAGGAGGGTTCTGTAGAACAAGATAAAACCCTTGCATTTGGTAATGTTGCTCAATCCCCTGCCTCTCAGCCAGACCCTACTATTTAGGAAACTTGGAATTTTCAAAATGTTGAAAATGTTTCTCATGTAAAACCCCAAAATAATGTTGAACCCAGTAGTCCACTATTTGTAGATGTTTCTCAACCCCTTTCCTCTCAACCATACCGCGTTGTTCAGGAAAATCAAAAAGCTCAAAATGTCGCTCATGAGAAACCCCAAAACAATGTTGAACCCAATAGTCTACCGATTGTAGAGTATCCACAATAACAAGGTAGTCCTATCATTATTCATATTGCTAAAAGTATTTCTTCAGAGGAAGAGGTTAAAGACTCAGAAGAGTTGGAAGTAGAACATGAAAGTCCTAAACAAACCATGTCCCCACAACATACACCACCTTATCCACTGGATGAAGAACCTCAAGAACCATAATCTCCCTAGGAATTTGTGTATAGGGAAGGAAAAGAACCAGTAGAAGAAGAAGTTGAAACCCTTGCACAAGTTTAAAATGGGTTAAATAAGGAAGAAGAAAGGGAGTTAAGAGAAGTAAGGGCAACATCTATACAACAAAAATAAATTGAGGAGGGATGGAAAAGAATGAGATTGCATGATGAAAAAGTGAAAAAGAGAGAAGAAGAACTAAATAATATAGTTTAGGATGTTGAAAAAATAGTAAACCAAATTGTCCAAAAGTGAGAAGAATCAAAGAAACAATTGAATGATACAGAAGAATCCCTTAAATAGTCAAATGCTCAAGTTGAAGAGAATTAAAAAGAAATTAAAATTTTAAGGAAGAATTAAGAAGAAAGGAAGTGAAATTGGGAAAAGAAACTGGTCATAAAGATGATCATGAGGCATCAACCTCATCTGCACCACCTAGATACATTTCACTTGTGGCCATGCAATATAAACAACAGTATAAAGAATTGAAAAAGGAAATGGAAATGTTAGAAAAAAGAGAAAAATGAGGCAGGAAAAAGAGTTGAAGATCTAGATGAAATAGCATTTGTTTTATTTTTAATGAGGAAACCATATGATTTGTATGTTTTTTTGTAAGAGAACAATTTCTTCTTTGGAAAATGAATTAGTTAGTATGATAAAGGAATATTGAATATGAAAATGATCATGAATTTATGGAGGATTATGTAAGGAGTGTTCCTAATATTCAGAATCAAATGTGTGAATTTTATTTTCATGATTTCCTCATGGGTAATTTTCCACAATAATTTATTAATATTTATGTTGGTGAACTCCAGAATCATGCATTTTTTGCTCTACTTCAAAATCAGGTTGATTGGGAAGAAAAGATGGAAAGGTATAGAGATGCACAAAGAAGATTGGGACTGCCCATTAGGGATGATTTCCCTAAATCTATGGTATTTAGGGCCAGGTATAATGCCATCTCTAAATTAACCAATATTTCTCCAATCTATAAAGAGAACCTTACTTAAAGTATCAAATCATTCAAATATGTACACAATTACTTGCTATATAGAGCTTTTATGGCATGCAGAGAGAGATTCAATTCCATATGAGTACCATTGAGGAGAAGAGAACCTATGTATCCTAATAATATAGCTTGGAGCATTATAAGGGATAGGAATGTGATTATTATATTTGAGGAACAAGAAAGCCAATGGATAGGAATGAGGTTAACATATTATTTGATAATCATGCCTTCACCATAGCTTGATGTACCATCTTAGTTATAGGAACAAATTTGGATAACTAGAGAAAAAGAGTGGCAAGATTGTAGGGATATGCAAATCCATACACTTATCAAGAGTATAGGATGAAAATATTTCATTTGGTAATCTAGATTGTAACAATCAATAAAGATGTGACAAACCAACCATGAGGACATGGTTGACAATAGGAGGGGAGAAATGATGAGTACAATCTATGACATTTTTAATGTTTTATTTTGGCATAAAAAGTTACATTACTTTGTTAATTACTATTATAGGTGGTATATTTTGTGCTTATATGGTTTTTTTCCATTATGACTAACTAATTAGTAATGATATTAGGAAAAATATTTTGTATTGAATGTATACTTTTTGAATTTGAATGTACAAGAAAATTACTGTTGAACTCCATAATCTTGTTCCTATATTCTTTCCTTTGTTCTTGAATTTAGTTTAAGATTTAAAAAGTAGTTTTTGAAGGTGGAATAATTTGATCAATGGAATAACCATGTGAATCTCTTGATCACTC
Organism: Thuja plicata; assembly: GCA_018584345.1. Taxonomy (NCBI): domain Eukaryota; kingdom Viridiplantae; phylum Streptophyta; class Pinopsida; order Cupressales; family Cupressaceae; genus Thuja; species Thuja plicata. The sequence continues at coordinate 610,771 of MU225076.1, forward strand.
CAATCATGGAGATCATTTATGGATTTTCTTCACTTTGTTGTTTGATTTTGAAAATATGAGTTTCACTTGCGATGAAGTGTTGTGTTGTCATCAGAACATCCAATTCCAATAGTTCTATTTGTAGCCATTACCCTTATAGGAAAGTAACATGGTAGATTTTAATTTTAAATAATGTATATGTGATATATATTCTTCTGTATTTTTTCAGTCGAGAGGAAGATATTTAGTACTCATTTCATTCCACCATTTTTCATTCTGTAAATCAAACTTTGTTTTACGTCCTTACGGGGGCCAATTGAATGTCAATTATTAGTTGATCTTATTTGTTGTGTTGAGATCCCACAAGAGGAACATAAGGGACCGTTCAATACAAAGGAGGTGATATTTTGTCTTCTTTTATGCTCATTTATATTCTTAGTAGTAATTTGGGGATTGATTTAGAGGTAGTTCATTTGATTGTAATTGAAACTTAAAGTGTAAATCTAGATAGGCGTAATTTTTAGTTATTGTAGTGGATTGATAGATCAATGTTGTGTTTCATAATATGTAGAGTAATTTTATTCCAATTTAAGTAATTTCATTTAGTATAGATTTAATCATTTTTTTTAGAATGTTAGAAGACCTGATAATGATTAAGAATGTTGTGGGAAGTTAAAATTTGGATAGAAGCTTTATTGGGACATGTTTATGGAATTTAGATTTCATTTTGTATGTGTACTTTAGAATAGATTTTCAGATTTATACAAGTTTAGAATAAATTTCTATATCATCCTAATTTGTAAGCACTTAATTAGTGTACAATTTCAATATTTATTTAGCACCCACCTTAGTCTATTCTCATACTAGGACTTTATATGACACTTAATGGACACCTTAATTCAAATACAGGTCCTCTATCATTTCAATCTTGTTCAAAATTGAGGAAATACCTTTTGTCTAAGTGTGCTCCTCTTTATTTACTCTAATCATATAATTTATTTCATCACCTAGGTCCTATATCACTATTTGTGGCCTTCGTGTTTTGTCTCGATCCTGAAACCAGTCGTACTCTGTTATTTGACATCCCCTAATTTTTTGAGACCTATGGTCCAGATCTAAGCTCTAATTGGCTAGAACATAACACCTTGAGCATATTTCCTTGGGAACATACTGCCTAGGGAATTTTTTCCCCAAGGATCAAGCCCAAATTTGGTCCGGGGTCCCGTCTTAGTGATTTAGTAGGATATTCAGATCTGTAGTTGGCCTTCTTATGTTTTATTTCCTAAGATGTTGTGAGAGGTATATAAACACCTCATCTCTCCTAATTTTAGTATCCATGATCAATATTATCAAGTATTCCCATCCATTATCAAGAATCCATCAAGCGACCATTATTGTTAAGTGCAAGTGATCAAGTTCGAGTAATCAAGGAAAGCATTCAAGATATATACTTATTCTCAAGTATTCAAGGTTTTCTTCTCCATGTATCAAGATTATTTCCATCATTGACGATGAAGCAAAGGATTTATCTATAAAGGAAGGAGATACACCCACATCCATCTCTTTTTTTTCTTCTCAATTGTACATTGTGGAGAATTACAACAAATATTATAAGAGGTTTTGTCTTTCATGATTTCCTTTTGGGTTTTTGTGTTAAGTCAAATATATTGCATCAATATATTTGATCACATTCAAAGAAGCATTTGTATTGTCAAGGTTTGATACATTCTATTTCTCATATCTAGCCTCTGTTATATGACAACATGCTTTTATTTCTTTTATTTTATTTCAAGGTTGATTCCAGATAGAGGTTTGACTAAGGAAAACACCCCTATCTAACCTTCTTCCTTGTTTTTCTATGTGCAGGTGCAGGTAGCATGACTATCGAGACTAGATCTAACAAATATAGGTTCTATCTGAAAGTCTGCAACTAAAATTGGAAAAAAACCCTAGGAATAAAATGCCCTAGGTTTTTTGTTCTCAACAAATCACTCTTATATTTAGTTTATAGGTTGGTATGGTTCTAGGGTTTTTATTTCAGGTTATTGTAGGGTCTTGTCTATTTTTTGTCAATCTCTAATTTCCTGAAACTACCTAATTTAGCTTATTTTAATAATTTATCTTTCATCATTAGATTACTTTTTCAAATCCATTTATTCCTAGTCATAATATTGAAGGATCATTTCACTTACTTAATGATTAGGTATGACTTGAGCCTATTAGGTCATCTTCCTCCTGATTGTGCATTAGTAAAGGGGGTGGACAAATCTCTTTAATACCAAGTGGATAGCCATCTTCCCCTTTCTTATTGTACATTTTGGTGAGCCTAACACACAAAATTTCCATTCTTATTTTTGTGTTAGATCTCCTTTGTGTGCTTGGTCTAATCTATTTTTCATAACGAAACTTACTAAGTTAGATTGGTGTGTGATAAATTATATTGTTACATTTCTTCTTACTTCTCTTCATCAATCACTATTGGAATGATAGAAAGGTGTGTAATGAGAGGGGAGGGGTGAATCAGTACCCTTAAAAACTTTTCAAACAAATATTTGTAATCATAAACTATAATAACCGACTGAGTAGTTTGCTTTCACCATACATGAAATGTCATTGCTGAAATGTAAATGCATGTAGTCAAAACAATAAAACATTCATGAAACTCAAGTACACATAACACATGTATTTTGGTATCACAAAAACCCTTGTAAGAAGGTAAACACTACAGTGGGGATGAAACCCATAGAGATTCACTACTGTAGTAATAAAGTATCCTGTTAGAGCTTACAAAGATTGATCACTTCTGGTGACCTTACCCTATTAGGAGTAACAATAAGATTGATTAGATCTACCTCATGTGAGGATTTTGCAACACAAAGTATGTGTGAACTCTATTAGGATATTTAGGGAAAGACGGTTAAGTCTACCCTGTTAAGAGATTTTGGGTTTGTTACAATTGTTAGAGAGTAACAAAATTATGATCTGAACAAATAAAATATGAATGTTGTGGATAAAAAATACTTTAAGTGTAATAAAATTACCACCTTTCTATGACTGATAATACCTTATGTACTGCTCGGTAGCCTTGTCTCTGTTCTGAAAAATGAATGCTTCAATGAAATCCTTGTGCTAAAACCCTTGTCTGATCTTCTGATGTCCTTAGTGTGGTGGATACTTGATCATAATTTCATCATCATACTTGTAAAAATAACATCTTACCCTTACATATATCAAACTTCTTGACCTTACTAGGGTTTTACAATATCTTAGAAAACCTAAGATCAACGGTGTACAAAATTTACCTTGATCATCTATACATATGAAACATAAATAATTAATGATTGCATTTGTAATTAATGTCCTCCTTGATCATTGTAAACCATTTTCAACCTTGGAAAAAATTTATTACCTTGAATGATGTGCCATTAAATTTTTTTATGTAACTGCTAGTTTACTCGGTAAATACTGTCTCTTAATGCTTGGTGTATCTCGGTGCTCGGTGTATACTGTTCGGTTCTCGGTAAGTCTATTGCTCAATGATCACTGCACTTGGTTAACTCGGTGATCATTACTGACTAGTCTATCTTTGAATCTATTACCAATGAGAAATTTTAATACTAATGACTCATACTCAGTGACTTAGTGACTCCCCCTTTGTACATGCTCTCGGTATGCATAGATATAGTATACATATGTTTCCCCCTTTTTTGAAATTAATGACAAAAAGAAATAACTTAAAACTTGTCAAAAATGTTGGTATGGGTCTTCTAGATATTTTCCACAAGTCTCTCCCATTCCCCTTTTAAGTGCTCAAGGGTCAACTATTCCAAGTTCAGTTGAGCATGCATATCATAGATATTTTCAGTGACTAATATCTCAGTGGTGGAAACCAAAGATTTTGCCTCTATCACATGCTTCTACATCAATGTTAAATGCGGTACTAGCATGGCTTGAAGCTTAGTTACCTATTCTCTTATTATATTCTCTTCCTTCTTCAATTATAGTCTCAACCATTGTGTGTGAATAACCTTAGAATAATGCACTTGAAATGCATGTTTCTCAGTTGTAAGATGATATGCACTATCTTGTAGATCATTATCTAATTTATTTATATTTTCACTAAGCTCGATAGTGAAGTGATCTAGTATAAGTGCTTGAGTAATAATAGTTTCTAATGCTATTACAGATTCTGAGAGTGTTACCTTTTTAATTTCCACTACTTGGCTAATCTTTTCAGTAAGCTTGTACTAAATCTTCTTTTTTTCTCTTTCTTCTATCAGTTGCTCGCCATCATGGTTAGGGTCATTGATTATCTTAGTAAGTAGTGTGCATTGATCCATTATTGGGGTAGATTCATCAATGTGTGTATTGAGAACAACTTGTAGTAAGATCTCCTTAGCTGCTTCTAACACCTGTGAATTTTTGTGTTCTAACCTCTGCTATTCTTGTGCTACTTTTTGGGTGCATAGTTCTCCATATTTTCTAAGTGATTCAGGATCAAGTGTCCTTAGGTCACATTTAGGTATGTTAATGATTTCATCAAGTGTGACTAGACCCTTGCTCGCTTTCTCTCATGTAAACTGGATGTAGGAGATTGTATCAATAAAAGTTGAGCCTTGTGCTTAGTATTTGGATTTGGTGGCTTGGTTGGCGTGATGACTTATTTTGGCGGCTCAGTTATGGATCTTGTGTTGGTAGTAGAAGTGTCTATCATCGTCTCTATGTTACCTTCAACCTTTTCTATCACATCAATGGTATCTTTCTGTTCACCACACTATTTTGAGTCTCCACTTTGCTTAGTCTCTTTTCCTTCTTCACCCTTGTCTTCTTGTGTATTTATGACCTGCTCGGGTGTAACCTTTGATGCTTCATGATCAATATCAATTGCTTGAACCAGTATGGGAAGATTTCTTGGTAACATAGCTCGAGTGACCTTGGTTGTATCTTTTCCTTCGAGGTTCTCTTTAGCGTCGGTGATAACTTCATCTTCCTTTTCGGCATCATCAGGATCTCCTTCAGTTATGTCGATAATAGTGATGTCCACCTGTCCAAGATTTGTTAGTATCTCAGGAATACCATCCAAGACATTGTCAATAGTTGCATATTCAACATTAGTTTTCTTAGTACTTGGTCGATGTCCCTCGGTATCGATTGTGGATGCAATGTCCTCTTTTTTCTTGGGTGGACTCAACAGATTTTTCCAAATCATAGTACTCTCTTAATCAACTTATTTCAATTTCCCTTGAAGTATATTGAATTCTCTCGATTGCTTTGGAATTGTTTTGCATAATTTTTCATTGTGTCATCAATCTATTCAACTGTGTATTCAGCCTTAAGTATAGTGAGTGCTGCCTCTCTCATCTGTTTCTTTGTTATTAATGCATAAGTCCATCTAGGTGATATTTTATCATAAAGTTCTTGTGGTATGTATGTATAAAATTCTATAGGAAATCTTCTAAAATTAATCATCATACCTATAATTACTTCTTCCAATTTGTCCTGATTCTTGGTGTTCAAGATTGCATAAGTTTTTAGCTTCGGATGTCCTAACCTTCATGTTGACCTTATTAATTCTTCTACTTCATCAATAGTATATGGTACCTTATTCCTTACAACCTTGAATTGATCAATGTTATCATCAGATTCATGCTTGTCATCTTTTTCTCTAACATACTTTTTCCTTTGTCTTGGTGCTAGGGTCTCGTTGGTAGCCTTAGAATTCCTTGTCTGATAAGTATATTTTTGTGAGGCTCTAGTGATTTTGACAACTCCTTTCTTCAAAGGTGGAAAATTTTCTATCACTGATCTTGTTCTTGTCCTAGGTGGAGTCCCTACCTTTATGCCTTTTCCCTTCTTAGCCTTAGGTGGCTCTTCTTGTATTTCATCAGATTTTGTGGCTTCAGCATCTTGATCTTCTCCTTCACCGACTGTTGTCTACTTCTCAGTTTCATCTACTGATTTTTCAAGTTCTTCATCAGTGATAGAAAATTTTCTTTTCAATGTATTAACAATTTTGGTCTTCTTTCATCCCATCTTATCTACTTGAATTCCAATCTATATTCTTGTTTTAGCTTCATCATATGTGCCAAACCTCATGGCATATTTGTCAATAGGCTCATTTAGTAATTACTCTATAGTCTTAGAAGCTAAATCTATGTCAATTTCATAATCCATAGGGGGTATCCATGCTGTCCTAGGCTATACTACTTTGATGAGAGTTGTGTTAGTGTCAACCACAAAATATATATCTTCTTTATACTTCTCTACCAACTGGATTGGTATACTTGTTATTTTCTCCATTCTCTCTTTGAACTTCATAAAATAATCATTCATAACAGGTTCAAAATTTTCTCCTAGAATCTTAATGAGTTCACTGACCTGCACAGTGATTGGTTGGTTGGTCTCCCAAGTTACATTACCAATGGAGGGAAATAAATTTTGCAGATAGAAAAATGTACATACTAGTAGAGAGCCAAACTTACATGTATTTTATCTTGTTGATCTGATTGTCCTCATGTTTTATTCTAATTGCCTTTGAAATAACTCGGCTAGGTCAAGTTGCAAACCCTTCTTCACAATTTTATACGCAATGTCAACTGCTCCACATACGACACTGTTAGGTCTGCTGGATTGAAATATTTTGTATGTAATAACATATGCTCCAAATCTTAATTTAGGATTGCTGATAGTGTTGATCCTTAGACCTCTACCATTCCACTCAGCTTGTGTTAGCTTCTCAATTTCTAATTTGGCCGGGTGCCTTGGGGATTTTGTTTTGTTGGTTGTCAGATACCTAGTTACTACATGTATAACATCTTTACGTATATTCTTTGGTTCATCCAGCCATATTTTACCATCGTGTACTCGGTTCAGTACAATGCATATCCACTCTGTCTTGAATTCCTTTGAGAAATATAGGGCATTAGTTAACCCTTTTACTTCTAGATGCTTGTGATCTACCTTTAGTTTCCCATCAGTGCTAAGCTCTTGATATGTAGAGATGAGCTCAAAATCACCTATTTCATTGATTTTACAATGTATCTATGCTCTTACATCGTGAACCAGTAGAACCCTAGGTGGTATCATGGAGAATGCACCTTTATCATTGGGTTGTGCAGCAACCTCTAGATGAAATTTATAGTTGGGTTTAGTGCACGTTTAATTCTTAATCAGAATTACCTTCTTTCTTTTATCACTCTTTCCTTTCATGGTTCAAGAAGAAGATGCCATCATGTTTTTCAAATTAGGAATTCCAATGAAAGTCACAAACAACTCGGTAAGTGCAAATGCTTACTTGATATAACCTTCAACTGCTTAGAATATGCTTTGAATCTCTATGAAATGCTTTGAAATGCTCCACTATGAATTGGCTCTAAATCTCTCTAATTTTCTCTTTGATCGCTGTGTGAACGAATGAGTTCACTTCCCTCATATTTATACAAAATGCATTAGTTGACGCAATAAATTCTCATCACCAACCACTCGGTCAAAAAAAAATCACTCAGTTAACACTAAAGATACCTCAGCTCGGTGAGTACAAAAGATGCTCAGTTGATTCAGCAACTCGGTTGTCTGTCACATGTTCACCAACAAGAATTTCATACTCGGTACTGATTAACCGACTCAACTAGTTCAAAGTTATCAAAAATATAATAGCATAGTGCATCTTTAATTCATGCTAATTTGGCATTCTTACAATGAATATAAGGAACTGATGTAAGATATAACTTTGCAAAATATAGTTCCATACCTGCTTGTATTTCTTAGGTGAAGGTGGTGGAATCACCTATTCCATCGAATGAGGTGTCACCTGTAATGCATAAAAATGTAATAAAAGAAAAAACTTAAAACAACTAAGCTTATTCTAACATGATCTATGCATACCTCAAAATATGAAAGTGAACATTCATATATGATGAATAAAAATGAAGGAAACAATAGTTAATCTATTCAACACAAATGAAAACCTCCCAAATGAAGATGAAGAGATAATGTTGTTGATTTGTGGAAGCTGGGATGTGGTTTCTCAAAATCGTGCAACATAACAATGTGATAAAAGTCTTGTTGAAGGAGAGGAGAGGGTTCTTCTTTTATAGATTTTTGAGGAAAATGGACGGTTGAGATTCAAATTTGGATGAAGGGCTAAGATTCTTTAGGATCAATGAAGTGGCCATGAGGTGGAGGCCAAGTGGAGGCCAAGTGGATTAGGGTTTTGACCATTCAAAGGGGGAAAGATTCTCACACATGTGTGAGAAACCTTTGAAAGTGATGGGTCAATGACAAGGTGTAAGAATGTGTAAGAGGATGTAAGAGGGTGAGGAGACCAAACTTGCTCACACATGTGTGAGAAACTTGAGAAAGTGATGGCTCATGGTTGAGTTTACATGTGAAGGGGACAAATGTGTAAGTGTGTGTAAGATGTGTGTAAGAGTCACATGTGACTTAGGTTGTGTAAGAGTCACATGTGACTTGGGTTTGCTAATCCTTTGATTAGGATTGTGCAAATTATTAGGGAGTGATTAGGTGGAAGATTATGATTAATTAGTGGCAAGTGGGGTAGAAGAATGGATTAGGTTAGGGAAGTGAGGTTAGGTGAGGGTTAAATTTAGGAGCCATGTGCTCAAATAGAATTAAATGCAATATTTAATTCCAAGTGGGAGAAAAATGGATAAGCTAGGTTAGTTTAATTAATTTAAGAGTTAGTTAAACTTTAAGGAAATGGAATAGGATAAGACTACATAAATGTAAATTTATTTAATCAGGGATATGGATAAAGAAGATTCTTAATTAAATAAATGTAAATTTATTTAACTAAAGGTAAGATAGGGATTATTAAATAAATAATAAATATCTATTTAATTAGGCTAGGATAAGGGTAATGGATAGATTTTCGTGTCTACATCACCAACTATTGTGCTTGGCCCAACATTGTCATTTGATGCTCTCCTCCACATTTGATTTCTTATCCTCATGATTTCTTCAATTGTGTTTCCATTTCCATAAGTACCTGTATCTGTTACTCAATCTCTGCAATATTTATTTAAGTAACTGACCTTCTAACAATGTGTGCATGCCATTCCAAAGTTTGACCAATTTCTAGATTTACTTCTTCATTATCTCATATAGTTAGCTACAATATTTCCATATCTACCACATTTTGTGCAACTAGCCCAAGTGTTATAATCCAAAGCATATGCATTACCTTGTCTTCTCAGTTGATGTGCTTTTTCTTGTCCTTTTTGTTTCCATATTTTATTCATCTTAGTCCTACATGCTTGTGATGTCTGACCATGCATGTTGCAAGTGCAAAAATATTTTTCTATGGAGGGTTTCTTCTATGGTTTATTCAGCTTAGATCTGCATTCATGTGCTTGATGTCCATGCTTTTTATAGTTATAACAACTACCATTGTATTTAGGAGAGTTTCTAGAAATACCTTTTGCTTTGCTTCTGCAAATGTTTGATGTGTGTCCTAGTTTTCTACAATGATAGCATGGGGGCTTGTTAGGCTTTAGATTTATGTATAAATTCCTCTATTTAGCTTGATTTGATGATTCTCCATGCTTGGTATACCCTAAACTAGTATTGTTATTAAGTCTCCTTTGATTGTTCAGAAATTCATCCATCGTCTTAGTACTTTCTTCAAATATCTTAATCATCTCATTATGTTGTTGTAGAATCTTCACTTTATTTCTCAAATTTTCATTCTCTTCTTTTAATTCACCAATCTCTTCCAATTTTCTAGCAAGTTCAATATTCACTTGGTTGGCCTCATGACTCATAACAACCATCTAATTGGTGATCTCAAAGTAATGTTTGGTAAGTCTCATTATTTTAGATTCTTTCTCTTGTAGCTTTTCAGTCATTTGTCTTTTGTCATCAACAACCATGTTTCTTTCTTTTTTAGCTTTCTTTGCATCATTCAAAACTTCAACCATTCTAACCATTTTCATATCTTGACTGATCTATAGTGCTTTCACTTGTTCAGTAAGTTGTTGATTGCTTTCAAATAGTTTTGATATGATTCCTCAGATGCATAAGATATGATACCAGATTTAGATCCAGATGTATCAAATGGGTCATGTATCTCTTCTTCCTAATAATCAGTCTCATTACAACTAGATTCCATATCTTTTCTCTTAACCAAAATCTCCTTTAGTTTCTCCTTGGCTTCTTTGAATTGTTCAATGTAGATCTGCAACTGCAATTTCTGATTGTCAATAGTTTTGTCAAGCGTATACCTTCCCTTCATAAGATTTTTTCTATTCAGTGATTAAACTTTCTAAATAAGAGAACTAACTCTTATACCAATTGTTGGAATGATAGAAATGTGTGTACTGAGAGGGGAGGGGTGAATCAGTACCCTTAAAAACTTTTCAAACGAATCTTTGTAATCATAAACTGTAATAACCGACCGAGTTGTTTTCTTTCAGCATACATGAAATGTCATTGCTGAAATGTAAATGCATGTAATCAAAATAATAAAACATTCATGAAACTCAAGTACACATAAAACATGTATTTTGGTATCACAGAAACCCTTGTTAGAAGGTAAAAACTATGGTGGGGATGGAACCCATAAAGCTTCACTACTGCAGTAATAAAGTAGCCTGTTAGAGCTTACAAATATTGATCACTTTTGGTGACCTTACCCTATTAAGAGTAATAATAAGATTGATTATATCTACCTCATGTGAGGATTTTGTAACACAAAGTATGTGTGCATTCCATTAGGAGAGTTAGGCAAAGAATGCTAAGTCTAGTCTGTTAAGATATTTTGGGTCTGTTATAATTGTTAGAGAGTAACAAAATTATGATATGAATAAATACAATCTCAATATTGTTGATGATAGATCCTTTAAGTCCAGTAAACTTATCACCTTATTGTGACTGATAATACCTTATGTACTGGTCGGTAGCCTTGTCTCTGTTATGAAAACTGAATGCTTCAATGAAATCCTTGTGCTAAAACCCTTGTCTAATCTTAGGATGTCCTTAGTGTGGTGGCTAATTCATCATAATTTGATCACCATACTTGCAAAAATAACATCTTACCCTTACATATATAAAACTTCTTGACCTAATTAGGGTTTTATATTATCTTAGAAAACCTAAGATCAATGGTGTAAAAATTTTACCTTGATCATCTATACATATGAAACATAAACAATTAATGATTTCATTTGTAATTAATGTCCTCCTCGAGCATTGTAAACCATTTTTGAGCTCAGAAACAAGTTTTTACCTTGAATGATGTGCCATTACAAAATTTTATGTAATTGCTAGTTTACTTAGTAAATACTATCTCTCGGTGCTTGGTGTATCTCAGTGCTCGGTGTATACTATTTGGTGCTTGGTAAGTCTATTTCTTGGTGATCACTACACTTGGTTAACTCTACGCTCAGTGATCATTATCGACTAGTCTGTCTTTGACTCTGTTACCAAGTGGCAATTTGAACACTTATGACAACCTTCAAACTCAGATGGAGTAATATTCTCCCCCTTTGGTATTAGTATAAAAAACTTAAATATGTATACATAGTAACTCATACTCAGTGACTTAGTGACTCAGTGACTCCCCCTTTGTACATGCTCTCGGTATGCATAAATATAGTATACATATGTTTCCCCCTTTTTTGAAATTAATGAAAAAAATAAATAACTAAAAACTTGTCAAAAATGTTGGTATGGGTCTTCTGGAGATTTTCCATGAGTCTCTCCCATTCCCCTTTTAAGTGCTCGAGGGTCAACTATTCCAAGTTTAGTTGAGTATGCATATCATTGATATTTTTGGTGACCGATATCTTAGGGATGGAAACCCAATATTTTTCCTTGGTCACATGCTTCTGCATCAATGTTAAATGTGGTAGTAGCATGACCTAAATCTTGTTTACCGATTATCTTACCCTGTTCTCTTCCTTCTTCAATTCTAGTCTCAACCGCTATGTGTGAATAACCTTAGAATAATGCACTTGAAATGCATGTTTCTCGGTTGTGAGACAATTTTTACTATCTAGTAGATCATTATCTAATTTATTTATCTTTTCACTAAGCTCGGTAGTGAAGTGATCTAGTGTGCATAACTTCTGCATAATTATAAGTGCTTGAGTAATAATAGTAATAATAGTTTCTAATGTTGTTATAGATTCAGAGAGTGTTACCTTGTTAACTGCCACTTCTTGGCTAATCTTTTTTGTAAGATTATGTTGAAGCTTCTTTTTTCTCTTTCTTTTATCAGTTGATTGCCATTGTGGTTAGGGTCATTGATTTTCTCAGTAAGTAGTGTGAGTTGATCCATTATTGGGGAATATTCATCAATGTGTGTATACAAAATAGCTTGCAGTAAGATCTCCTTGGCTACTTCTAACACCTATAAATTTCTATGTTCTAACCTCAGTTGTTCTTGTGCTAATTTTTTAGGTGCATAGTTATCCATATTTTCTAAGTGGTTTAGGATTCTTCTTCTTCTTCTTCTTCTTCTTCTTCTTCTTCTTCTTCTTCTTCTTCTTCTTCTTCTTCTTCTTCTTCTTCTTCTTCTTCTTCTTCTTCTTCTTCTTCTTCTTCTTCTTCTTCTTCTTC
>MU225076.1:632768-654904 GCA_018584345.1 Thuja plicata
CTCAAAAATTAATCCAATAATCCAACCTGAACTTATATCACAAATATAATACCTTCAGTTATCATTTAGTCCTACAAGATCAATGCTTTTGAATAATATTAACAAATATATACTACTCGATGATCTCTACTGTATCTCTTTTCTAGACTTTACCAAAATGTAGCAAATAAACTCTAGTAATTACTGACCAATCCAAAATCAATAATGTGTAAAGAAAACTATCAATGCAATGAAAGAAATACACATTTGACACGTGAATTTTTAATGTGGAAACCCCGCTAAGGAGAAAAACCACTTGGGACCAGTAACCCAAAATTTTCACTCTTTTGAAGTGAGCTTGGTGAAGAGCCAACCCTGTTAAAGGTTACAAACACACTATTAAGTGCGACCTTGTTAGAGGCTTTAAAACTAATAGTTTATCACTTGAACCAAAATTCACTATGCTTTCAACATGAAAACCTTTTGATACTCCTTAGGATGTATCTCAATATAATAAGGATGGTTAAATCCCACTCGGTTAAGAGATTTTTTGAATCAATGGTTAAACTGAAGTAGTAAATGATATGTTCAATAATACAACTTTACTTTGCAGATTTTTAGATCTATTGTAAGTTCATAATACCTCTTCTAATCAATGTTATCTTCAATTCCTTTTTCTCCCCTTCTTTCTACTCGGTGAATGCTGTTGCTTCTTTGTTGTTCGGTGTGTGCAAAATTTCTTAGCCTTGTTCTTTAGCTTGTACGATCAGGTCTACATGAAGAATTCTATCTTCACCAGAATATACTCAACATTTATCTCTTTCATAATGAATTAATTGTCTCTTTATATAGACATGATTTAGCCATTCAATCTTCTTGTTTTCTTTGTTGATCACTTCTTGATTCGTAAAGCTCACCATGCTTTCTTTAGTTTTATTCCGTAAATCTCTCCTTGTTTTTTGGAATAAAACATGCTTTAAATATCCTTATCTTTTAGCTTTTAACTGATCGATAGAAATAAAGTGAACAATCAGTTAAATCTAAATATAGCTCTGTTAGCTAAGTTATTTTGTCATTTTCTAGCTTCAGTTCCCGTCGGTCAACACTACAGTTGTGCTTGGTGACTACTGCAGATAGCTCAGACATCAACTTTAGTTCTATTTAGTGACAACTTCAGTTAGCTTGGTAATGCTTACTAGGGTATCACTTTCTCAGGTAACATTGTCCATCGATTAACACTGTGAACTTCTGTGCTCGGGGTTCACTATTCATCAGGGTTTACTGTCGCTCGGTGTATATGGTTACCGATGACAAAAAATTTCTCTCTTCAGACCTTTAAGTGTTGTGCCAATATGTTCATGAGTAATCATAACATATTAGGTTGACATTAATGATAATACAATACATTAATTGATTTAATGTCTTGCATTCACTTTTGTATCTCGCTGATCATCAAATTATCAACTTCAAACATTCAATCATTTATAGTTCATTAGTCTCTCCCTTTGGCATTGATGGCAACATACTATCAACTTAATATGAAATATGCCATAACATACCAAACTTATTGTTCTATAACCAATTCAAATATCTGGCTCTCGATAAGCTCTTTCTAGCTTAGATTTGATTCTTGTAGAGTGCTTGTCTTCATTCCCTTCAATGGATAGGTGTATAAATTATGTCTCTCCCTTTGTTGTAGAATCTCTTCTCCCTTTTCTGGATAGATATATAGTGTCAACTCTCTCTCCAATTCTCTCCCTTGGATGGATGGTTATTTCTTTGAATCTTTCTCTCACTTTTTAGAATATTCTTTCTTTAATATTTTCTCTCCCTTTGACTGTTCCTCTCCCTAATGGATATTTATCTTCTCTCCCTTTGGATGAACATGATAGATATTTCATATGGATATATTCCTCTCCCTTTGACAACAATGCCAAACAAAAACATATTCATGGAATCTCCTATTCATTAGAAACACAACTCTGTAGTAGCCAATAATATCTCTTATGTTTGGTGCATATATGTACCTTCAGTGTACTAATATATCATTGCACTCCTTTTCTTAGCTTGCATCAACATGATTGATCTTTTGACAATGTGTAGGCTGATGTAGCTTCCTAGTCAACTTACTGACTAGTAGACAAGGGTCAGACCCCTATTCTCTTCCTCAGGTACTCAATGTATCTTTTGGCAATGGCTTTGTGAATATGACTACTAGTTGTTCTTTGTATTGTACATATTCTAGTATCACCTCTTTCTCTTGTACTTGTTCCCTTAAGTAATGATACTTAATAGATACATACTTTGTCTTATCATGCATCACAGGGTTCTTTGAGATGTTTATAGCACTTATATTATCACAAAAGATAATTACTAGTTCAAGAATGTTCATATTCATACCTTTCAGTAATTCCTTGATCCATGCAATGTTAGAGCAATTTGCAGTAGAAGCCACATATTTAGCTTCCACAGTTGATTGAGAGATGAATCCTTGCTTTTTACTTATCCGTGTGACAAGTCTGTCACCCATAAAGAGTGTTCCTCCTATTGTACTCTTTCGATCATCTATGTTACCAGCCCAATCAACATCAGTATAGACTTGTAGCTCAAATTTTCCTTCTTTATTATACCACAAGCCATAGTCTTCGGTATTCTTTAGATATCTCAGGATTCTTTTGACAATAGTCACGTCTGATTCCTTGGGATTAGTAGGGAATCTTGCAACTATACCAACTACATGTGCTATATCTGGTCTAGTATGTAGAGCATACATTAGCTTTCCAATCATAGATCTGTATAAGGTATGATTTCACTCAGTTGTCTTGTCTTCCTTTGTCATTTTGCATCTGGTTTCCATTGGTGTTCCAACTAGTTTTGAGTCATCCATCTTGAATATCTTTAGCACTTCTTTGATGTATTTGGATTGTGTGATGTAGATGCCTGCATCCTGTTGTAGAATCTATAGACCAAGAAAGAATTTGATCTCTCCAAAAATTGACATCTCAAACTCTTTTCTCATTTCATCATTAAATGAATTGCATAGCATATCATTACATCCAAATATGATATCATCAACAAATATCTTAGCAATCAAAACTTTATCATAATTTTATCCTTTTAAATATAGATTACTATTATCACTTATTCTTACAAATCCAATACTAATGAGATAAGAGTGAAATATTTCATACCATGCTCTCTATGCTTATTTTAGTCCACACAAGGCTTTGTGTAGCCTACAAACCATGTTCCTCTTGTTAGGATCAATAAACCCTTTAGGTTGTTCAATGTATACCTCCTTTTCTAGTATTCCATTCAGAAATGCAGATTTTACATCCATTTGGTATACTTTGAATCCTTTGAAAGCAACATAAGAAAGTAGAATTATTACTCCCTCTAGTCTAGCAATGGGTGAAAAGGTTTCTCCATAATCAATACCTTCTTCTTGTGCATACCATTTGCATGCCAGTCTTGCTTTATTTCTTGTGACTTCTCCATTCTCATTTAGCTTATTTCTGAATATCCTTTTGGTACCAATGACATTTTTGTCACTCGGTCTAGGTACTAATGTCCATGTCTTGTTCTTCTCAATCTCCTCAATCTCTTCATTCATTGCACTAACCCATTCCTGATTCTCAAGTGTAGTATTAATAGATTTAGCCTCAAAATCACAAATTAGACATCTAGTATTGAGTGACTTACTTCTTGTTCTCATTCCAGCTCTTTTATCTCCAATGATCTGGTCCTATGGATGGTGTCTTTTGACATAATTAAAAAGTACAGGTTCAGATCTCTGTTCCTCATTTTGATCATCATTTTGACCTTCATCTTGCTCTTCATCGCTTGGTTCACCATTGTGAGCATTATCTTGATTTTTAGTGTGTGCAGCCTGTTGCTCGGTTGCATTGTTCTAACACTCAGTAGCATTACACTATTTCTTAGGAAATGTCTCAAGTTCTTTAATGTAGACAAATCTATTGTAATCTTCCGGTTCCTTTCTTCTTTCCTCATCATTTTTGTCAGCAAATCCATCCACTTTGACATTTGTACTTTCAATGATTTTGTTAGAGGATTTGTTAAGACATTTATAAGATTTTCTTTTGGTAGAATAACCTAGAAATATTCCTTCATCACTTTTGGAGTCAATATTTCTATTTCTATCATCTTTCAATATATAACATTGACTTCCAAAAATTCTAAAGTAACTTACATTTGGTGTGTATCCATACCATAGCTCATAAGGTGTCTTTCTTCAATTGAACTCGGTTCAATGTATAGACAACAATACTTACAAATTCTCTCTAGAATGTTTGTGTGGTTCCTTTTTCAATCATTAGTATTTTGGCACAATCAACAATCAATCTATTCCTTCATTCAGCAATTCCATTTTGTTGTGGTGTTCTTGGTGCAAAAACATGTCTTGTAATTCCATGCTCATTAAAAAAGTTAGTGAATTCATTAGAAATAAATTCTACTCCTCTATACGATCTTAAACATTTCAGTTCTTTTCCACTTTTATTTTCAACTATAACTTTATACCATTTGAACATCTTAAATGCTTCTAATTTCTCTTTTAAGAACATGACAGTCATCATCCTAGAATAGTCATCAACAAATAAAATGAAGTATCTATCACCATAATAGCTATTTATTCTCATTGGTCTACATAAATAAGTATGGACTAACTCTAGAATAGCATTAGATGAGTAGGTTTTTATCTTGAAACTAGACTTTGTCATTTTACCTTTTTGAAAATTCTTGCACATGACATTGTCAGGTTTTGACATACCTGGTAAACCTCTTACTTTCAATTTTTTCTTATCCTAACCATGTTGTCAAAATTTTCATGACATAACCTTTTATGCCACAACCAAATGTCTTCATTTATAGCCAATAAATAAGTGGTCTCAATATTATCAAGATAGAACAAGTTACCTTTTGTTTTTTCACCAGTACCGATCAACCTTCCTATTCCATTATAGATCTTTGCCTTTTTTTTCTTTCTCAAATGCAAGTCAGTGTCCTGTGTTATTCAGCTGTGAAACACTCAATATTATATTATAGTTAAGTCCTTTAACCCAATATGCATTTTCACATCTGATCAGATTATTCAACATGATGGTTCCTTTACCTTCAACCAGACAAGGTGAGTCATTACCCATCCTAACTGATCCACTATTATAATATTCAAAAGTTTCAAACTTTTCCTTATCTCTAGTCATGTGGTGAGTACAACCACTATCAATAATCTAGACATCATTTTTTCTAACTTTAGATATGAGTGCAGTTTCAACATACCTTTCTTCTTCATCTAAATCATCCTTCATAGCAACAAATACTGTCTCAATATCTTCATCAGACTCGGTGTCAGTGTTTTCAGCTTTGTTCTCAACCAGGTAACAAGCCTTCTTGCCTTTGTCTTTGTAGTCTCAGTTATCTCTTCTATCAGAGTGTCAGTTTCTTCTGTAGTCTCGGTCATCACTTCTATCAAATTTATTTTCATAAGATCTGTCATTATTTCTTTCATCTTTTCTTTTGTTAGGGCATCTAGCAGCAAAATGTCAAATTTATTTGCAATTAAAACATACCAATGGTAATTTACCTTTGTATCTTTCTTTACCTCTTTGAAATATTCTAGCCATTAGTGCTTCAACTTCATCAAGTTCTTGTTCATCAGTATCACTTTAACCATCATTTCTCATAGTGTGTTTATAACTTGATTTACTTATTTTCAGAGAATATTTGAATGCAGACTCAATAGTTGGTAAGACAATGTTGTTATAGTTATTCATCTCAAATAAAATAAGTCTACCAATCAAACTATCTAGAGTAATATTATTATTTTCCACTGCTCTCATTTCTTGAATTGTAGATACTCTAATAGCATAAACATGCAGTAGGGTTCTCAAAATTTTACTTACAAGTGTTTCTTCCTCAAGTACTCCTCCTACTCCTCGGATAACATTAACAACCTCTTTGATTCTATCACTATACTGAGTGATGTGAACTCTCCTTCTTTCATTCTAAGGTCATCAAAATTTCCTCATAGGATTTCAGCTTTAGCCCTCAGCACATTTTGTCTCCTCCATGTACTAGCATGATTTTGTCCCACATTTTATTTGTAGTGGTGCATGATTTGACATCTTAAAATTCAGCATCAGAGGGTGAAGAAGCAAGCTCTATCATCATAGAATTGTGTTCATGTTTCTCTCTCAATTGATCAAGTGTCGGAGGTCCAATGGGTAGAGAAAATTTAGTATCCAAGTACTATTTGACATCATTTCCAATACCTAATAGATGGAATCTTATCCTGATTTTCCATGATTAAAAGTTGTCCTTGTTCAACTTAGGCACATCCATTTTACTCATCTTGTGATGTTTAGTTTGAGTCTTGAAAATCTCTTCCAAGCACCAAAGCTCTAATGCCAATTGTTAAAATAATTGAGAGGGGGGGGGGGGGGGGGGGGGNGGTGGGGGTTGAATAAGTGGCCTCAAAAATTAATCCAATAATTTAACCCAAACTTATATCACAGATATAATACTTTCAATTATCATTCAGTAGGATACAAGATCAATGCCTTTGAATAATCTTAACAAATATATACTGCTCGATGATCTCTACTGTATCTCTTTTCTAGACTTGAACAAAATGTAGTAAATAAACTCTAGTGATTACCGACCAATCGAGAATCAATAATGTGTAAAGAAAACTATCAATGCAATGAAAGAAATACACATTTGACACATGAATTTTTAACATGGAAACCCTGTTAAGGGAAAAACCACTTGGGACCAGTAACCCAAAATTTTCACTCTTCTGAAGTGAGCTCGGTGAAGAGCCAACCCTGTTAAAGGTTACAAACACATTGTTAAGTGCGACCTTGATAGAGGATTTAAAACTAATAGTTTATTACTTGATCCAACATTTACTATGCTGTTAACATGAAAACCTTTTGATAATCCTTAGGATATATCTCAATATAATAAGGATGGTTAAATCCCACTTGGTTAAGATATTTTCTGAATCAATGTTAAACTGAAATAATAAATGATATGTTCAATAATACATCTTTACTTTGCAAATTTCAGATCTATTGTAAGTTCATAATACCTCTTCTGATCAATGTTCTCTTCAATTCCTTTTTCTCCCCTTCTTTCTTCTCGGTGAATGCTATTGCTTCTCTGTTTCTCGGTGTCTGCATAATTTCTTACCTCTGTTATTTAGCTTGTATGATAAGGTCTGCATGAAGAATTCTATCTTCACCAGAATATACTTAGCATTCCTCTCTTTCATAATGAATTAATTATCTCTTTATATAGACATGATTTAGCCATTCAATCTTCTTGTTTTCTTCATTGATCACTTCTTGATCCGGAAAGTTCACCATGCTTGCTTTAGTTTTATTCCGTAAATATCTCCTTGTTTTCTATAATTAAATATGATTTAAATCTCCTTCTTATATTTTATCTTTTAACTAATTGATAGAAATAAAGTGAACAATTAGTTAACTCTAAATATAGCTCTATTAGCTAATTTGTTTTGTCATTTTCTAACTTTAGTTCCCGTTGGTCAACATTTTAGTTGTGCTCGGTGACTATTGTAAATAGCTCAGGCATCAACTTCAGTTCTGTTTGGTGACAACTGTAGTTATCTCAGTAATGCTTACTCATTTATCACTTGCTTGGGTAACATTGTCTGTCAGTTAACACTGTAAACTTCTATGCTTGGGGTTCACTGTCCATTGGGGTTCACTATCCATTGGGGTTTATAGTCACTTAGTGTATATGGTTACCGATGACAAAAAATTTCTCTGTTCAGATCTTTAAGTGTTGTGACAATATGTTCATGAGTAATCATAACATATTAGGTTGACATCAATAATAATATAACACATTAACATATTTAATGTCTTGCATTCACTTTTGTATCTCGGTGATCATCAAATTATCAAGTCCAAACATTCAATTAGTTATATTTCATCAGTATTCTCTCCTCTCACACCTTCAGATGACCTTGAGTGCATAAGAAATACATGGTCTTGTTTTCATTTTTTTGGAGGCCTGCTTAGGGATTTGATCACCCCAAGGGATGACCTCAAGTCCTTTGTTCTGACAAAGTATAAATATTGGGAAGTTAATCCAAAGACAACTCTCTTGGAAGTAGAATCTTGTCACTCTTGGCTAAGCTCCAAAGAACTTTATACCTTTGGAAAGTGAAGGTGGAGATTTGGGTTACCATCTCCTCCTAACTATGTGGTATTATTCTCTTTTATAAACAAATTTGGGTCTCACATACCTTGCGTATATTGAGGACATTCCCTTAGTTGAGTCTTTAAAGCCTAGTTGAAACTTTAATAGGGTTGTTGGTGTGTTTGATGTGCTTGAATGTTTAAAATCACCTTCCCCACTTGAAATAAAAAGGGGACACACCATTCAAATTGAGCCTTACAAATTTTTTATTGTTAATTGTTTCATTACATATTTTGCATATTTAAATTAAAAAACCCAAAAACATCATAAAACTAAAAACTAAAATAAAAAAATCTAAACATTTAAAAAAAAACAACAAAAACAAGTCTTGTTTAAGTCTACTTTTCCCCCAAGTCAAGCTTTCATCATCTTCGCATCAACCCACTTCTTCATCATCATCATTCTTCTAATCCTAATCCCCCTCTTAATCATCCAAATCATTCCTCAAATCTCAATCATTCCTAATTCTTGTAATCATCATCTCCTAATTAACCATAACATCCTTAGTCATCTCCTTAATCCAATCGAATCATCCTCCATATCCTATTCATCCTAGTCATCATCTCCTAATCATCCATACTCTTCCTAAATATCTTCCTTCTTCATCATTTACTTCATCCTAATCACTTCATCTAAGTCATTCATATTATTCTTAATCATCATAATCATCTTTCATTCTATGTTAATCATCCTAATCATTCACATTCTCCCTAATCATCCTTATCTTTCATCTTATCTTAATTATCCTAATCATCTTTCATCTTTCATTATATCTTACTCATCCAAATCATTCACATTCTTCTTGATCATCCCTATTCATTCATCTTATCTTAATCATCCTTATCATCTTTCATCTTTCTTTCTATCTCAATCATCCAAATAATTTCATCATCTTCCTAATCATTCAATCAAGGTCCTAATCTTCATCCTAATCATTATTTAAAATCCACATCAACATGCAATTTCTTCATCCAATCTCATCATTCATCTTTAATTCAATCTAATCACATCATCATATTCTAATCCAATCTTGTTTTCCAATTAACACCATAATATCTAAGCCTTAATCCAATTCATCTTCCCTTTTATTTAAACCCAAACACACATTATCCATTCAATTCTCTTCAAACATCCCTCACCTATCTCTCAAGTTCATCCATTTTTAAATCCATATCTTCATCCACATTCTATTCTCATCCAAATCTAAAACCCCTCATCTAAACATCATGAATATGGATTGGTTTCACAAAATGGTTCAGAACTTTCGAATGTTAAACCCTAATCCTCAAACCATACCTCCAACTAAACCAACCTATTATTCACACATGTCCAACCCATACATGCCTCACAATAATATAACACCTAACTACTCATATCTCTCACCATAACCCACTTACCAAGTCAATTCCATATCATCACCTCTATCTACCATATCCCCATCTATTCAACCTCAAAACATCATATCCAATACCAATACATCTCCGATTTCTTATCCTTCATCCACCTTTGACAAGGGAAATCCCTCATATGATTCCTTCCATATCCACCTTTCCCAAGAGATTCAACAACTCCAAAGCATTGTCCTTATCTTGAAAAATTGAGTCAAAAGAGAAAGTATTCCTTTTAAGACATATCACATATGTCCTTCCCCCATTTCCAAAATAAATAATCCTCAATTTAATCCCAATCCCCCATTTAATCCCAATCCTCCACATAATACTAATCCTCCAAAATCCACATCATCCCCATTCCATAATAACTTTTCCATTGATTGGATCCAAGGGCTATCAGAGAAGTATAAATCCCCAACTCCAAATCAAGTTGTGCAATATCCTCAAGTCATGAACCCATCTCCATCCCCTTAGAATCAAGACATACCTCAATATACTATGCCTCATGAGTCTCCCATCTCTCCACTCATCCAAGTTGAAGACTCTATCTTCTCCATCACATCACCTTCACAAGTCCAAACATGCCCATACCTTTCTCCAAAGCATGTTAACATGGATTACTCTTATCCTCTATATCTAAGAATTCCTCCATCTTATGAAACCTTTCTATCTTATGAATCCTTTCCATATGAAGATCCCAACTTTCCATATCAAGATCCACTTATCCTCAACCAATCTCATGATCCCATTCCTAATCAAGATCAAGACATCCCTTTCATTCCACCACATAATCATCCCCAAAGTCAAGATAAAAGTACCCCTTCACCTTCATTTCATGATACCAATCCATCTCAAGATCCTATTACCCCTTCTAGTCCCCCTCATGAGCTTAATCCTCCACAAGATCCCATCACACCTATCTAATCCATCTATGAACCCCATTCACATGACTCACATCTTACTTTCAAAATAATAAGTATCTCATTCAAATCATTCCTCAAGATGTCGGTAAACCTTCCACCCTTTACAAATCCAAAATCCCTCCATATAAAATCCAATTTTCCCATCTTCCATATTCCAAATCCATTTTAGGACCTTATGTTCCAAACACCATCTCTTCCTCATCCACATCCATTTTGGGTCCTTACATACCTCCTCCATCCCTCACATCCAAGTCCACCACTCCATCACCTCCTATCCCCAAGCAAGATAAAAAAGGAACACATCCTTGCATTTCTTCCAACATTCATCCTCCATTATTCCATCCATAGACTCTCCAAACCATCTATCCTCATGCACCCATGCCATGGCTAATGGAAGAAAATTGGATGCCAAAGCTAAAATTCATAAAGCCAAAAATACACAAAAATCAATTATCAACATGTCCCATCTAAAAGACATGTTCAAGAAAAGAAAAATATGATCCAAAATAAAGAAAAATTCAAAAGGCCACAAAGGCCCAAAAACAAATTCAAAAAAATGTAGATTCCCAAGGTACTCATTGAAGCAATGAATATCAAAGAAATATCCAATTTGGTATCCAAAATTTCTAACCCAAAATATTCCTCCACTCACAAGTTCTCCAATCCTCTATTTAAAATCCCCCATCTTCCAAATCCATTTTGGGTCCTTACATCCCAAAATCCACACTTGTTCCTCCATATCCTTCAAAATATTCCCCTCCACAACTCCACCACCCTTCATTAAGGTGTGTGTCAATGATGATCTTCCCAACTCCCTCATCCATTTATTCATAATTCTTTAAATCTACCATCTATTATTCACCAATCCTCCCCCATCCTTCCATCCCGTTAATCCAATCCTATGCATAAATCCTTATCCCCCATCCAATTCATCTCCCTTCCACAATCCTACCAAAATATATGAGCATATATCTAAAATGCCTTTATACATTAAAAAAAATAAATATAAAGGGATACCATCCATTAAACTAGATGCTTGAGTCCTTCCTCAATATCCCTATCACATATCCATTGTCTTCCAAATTCACTCATATATCCATTCACTTATTCACATCCCCTTGCACTCTACACTTGGGGGAAAGCTCCATCCATACTGTTCTACCATGAATATCCTCCACATTCCCTATCCATCATCCCTAATCCTACATAAGTTCATCCACTTTATACATATTTGATCTTGAAAAACTATCCATATCATCCATCTCATAGTACTTATCCTATTTATTTCCTCCACCTTCCATCCATACTCCTATATAAGTCCATCCTCCTTTCAATATCTTTGATCTTGGTTATCCCATGAATTTCCTCCATACATTATCCATTATCCTATTCAATATATATCCTTCATATCATTATCCCCTATGCTATTCATACCCTCCTTCTCATATCCCTTTCCACCTTCCCACCTTTTCTCTTCGTAAAAACTATAGGAACTAAAATATACATGCATGCGTTGGAAAATACAAGCCTTTTTTCTCCCCCATTCATATCCTTTACACATTATCCATCCATCTCACTCATTTTATCCACTATCTCCCTATCCTTCCTCCTCCCATGGGGGCATCCTTTGCATCATATTCCTTGGATCCTACTCCCTTTATTCCCCATCCTTTATTCTTCCACTCACATCCCTTACACATCATCCTTTCATTTCATACATCCTTTATCCCCCATCTTTCCATCCTTTATTTTCCTACCTTTAGTGTGGAGCATTTCACTACTTTTCCACATAGTTCTTGGATCTCCATCCTTTAATACCATATTACATATCCATCCATCCCATATTACCTATCCATCCATTCCATCCATGTATATCCTATCCAATCCACCTCTCCATCCTTCCATACTCTATCATTCCTTGATTCTCCCTTGTCATTGGTCCCAAGCCATTTTATCCCTTCTCCATATTTCAATTTAATCTCATCCAATCCATTTCCCCTATCCATCTCATGTCTAGTCCATTTCTCCCCCTTCCATCCTTTTCCATCCATTTTATCCTTCATCCATCTTCCAATCCCATTCCATCCAATCCATTTATATTCCCTCCATACTATATCATTCCTTGATTCTTCCTTGTCATTAGTCCCAATCTATTTTTATCCCTTCTCCATATTTCAATTCAATCTCATCCAATCCATTTATCTCCTAATCCAATCTATCTTATCCTCCAATCCTATCATATCCAATCCATTTATCCTCTTTTTGTCATATTATCTACCATCCAATTCCATTCTATCTAATCCACTAACCTTCCTCTCATCCTATCCAAATAAATCCATTTATCTTCCAATTCCCTTCTATCCAACCAAAATCCCAAAAAAATAAAAATCCCTATAATCCAAAATCCTAAAATAGTCCAATAAAGTGTAATCAATACTAATCCATGCAATCCAATATTCCAATCTAGCACATAATCCTTAATCACATCATCATCTTGATCCAAATCAGCTGATCATCCATTAATCAACTTTTCATCAAATTATCATCATGGGATGTATCCTTCCCAATCCTTTGAATGCACATTGTTCTTATTGTTAACATTGTCATCCTCAATCAATAAATCAATCAATCATCATTACTCAATCAATCAATCAATTTTCAGCTTGACTATGGGCAAAATGTTGGTTTTCTTTTGGTTTATGTGCACACTTTCTCGTTGCTTGTATGTGCTAGCATTTGTCATGGTATTTTCATCCTATTTTCACATGGTATCATGGTCTTCCATATCATAGTGTCATACGACATATGGTTGTATTTGACCTTTTTTATCACATACTTGATACCTTGTCATCTTGGTTCCTCATACCTTGGTGCATAGCGTTAAGTACAATATCAAACCTAGGTTACTCACACCATTGCAACATGAATTATTCTATTCTTCCTTTATCATCCCTATCCTTTTCCCTTTCCTTCCATACTCCTATCCATTTTGAGAGCACACCCATGTTCTATGAACACACATGTCCTCTCGAGGGGGCATACTGCTCCCTCCTTGTCATCCTTCCTCATCCTTCCATGACCGGGGCGTCATGATTCTATTCTTACTCCTTTTATCCACTATGTTTTATTCTCTTCACAACATAGGTTACCTTATATGGATTAATTTTTGTTTTGAATCCAAACTCTACAAAAGGGTATTTATAAATTTCCATGAAAGAAACCCTAGTTGGAAAAATCAAGAGTTGATTTGTTTTCCATTTTTTAAAATAAATTTATCCTTAAACAATGGTTAATATGTCGCACAGTAAGCCACATAGATGATTTTAGGTGAAAGGGGTTTTATTGAAATCCTATCACTCAAAAGGGTTTCATTCAAAAATTCAAGTATATAGCTTACATGAGTAGCAGAGTTAGCTTGGGATTGGGTTTTCTCCCTAGTGGTCTTGAGTTTGACTCCAAAATATAGACTCACTTGATGCACCTAGTTTTTGGGAAGCTTGGTACATCCCCAAGGGCTTAATCTCACCCCATCTCACCCCTTCATGACCCCAACTTGGTAGTAAGTCCAAGGTAAGGCGAGTTGGGCACTAGGCTGGGTCGTAAGGATACCTCTAGTGCAACAAAAAACAATTAAGTATATGAAATGAACCATCACTTAAAGATATTTATAAATAAAATTTATTCGATGGTTTTAGGTGGAAAAAAACTGCACAAAATAGTCTATGGTATATAGGTCCCATGTTTTTTTGGGTGAAACTATTTTTCTAGAAACTAGTTTATTGACCAAAAGTGTGGCACAAATCTATTCTTTTACCCTCAAGACTGTGCTAGGATTTTCTTGAAAAATCAAATATGAGATTTGGAAGAAGATCAATCATTTTTTTAGGGTATTTGGGACAACTACCTCATGTATTAGTGAAACAACACCATATAATAGTAATGTATGTTTAGAATTACCGTGGAAATAATTTAAGATAACCATTAAGTTGGATGAGTTATTCATATAGAAAGGTGAAAGTGAGGATGAACTAAAGTTCCACAATATACTCACAAATAGTAGAGATGCACATCCAACAATTATTAACTAGAAACTATTTATGATAAGAATGAATGTTGCATTACATCCATTTGATAATAATATTCATCTACTTGCAATTGTAAATGATAAAATAAGTAAACAAAACAAAAGAAAATTATATTGATTGAGAAGACCAATAAGCCATATTATTGCAACCAAAGAAGAGAGCACTAATCTAGGAGGGAGTAAACTGATAATTGGATGTTAAATTATTAATTACTAAGGATGCAAAGGTCATCTTAACCTCTACTATTTGGATAATAGCAGGTCTTATAAATGGAACTTTAGGATTTAATTGGAATATCATATATAAACCTAAAAGTTCCCCACCTAATCCACTAACATATTTTAAGATCAAGTTTTATAATTAATTTAGATATTATTTGAAGAAGCATCACAAAATTTATCTCTATTTTCATCAATATAAAGGGGATGCACATGTGAGTTTCCCTCATGATTAGCTTGTGATGTAGGAGCATATTGGGATCTTGGAAATCTTGCATCAACCAAAAATAGTTGTTTTCCTATTTTCTTGTTTGATGAGCCTCCATTTTTCTTTCTGCAATTGCTCTGTGCATATTCTTGGTGGCTGTGATCCTTACACTGTGTTCATGGAATCGTGATGGACCTTCTCTTGGGTTCACACATGAGATATTTATGATTCTTGGAGGACTATCTTATTCTTCATGTTTTCTAGCTAGTTTCCAGTGTTTCTGATGTCATCAAGGTTTTCCCGATTGGTGAAGCTTAACGACTCATTTCTTGATGGTGTTACATGTGTGGCCGACATACTTGCAAGATCAAAATTATTATTTCATTTATTGGAGGAAGATCCTTATGATTTTGGGTCCTGACCTATTTGTTGTAATACATTTTCCCTTCTAATCTTTCTTGGCCAATTTGATGTTTACGAAGGCTTTATATACTCTTGTAATTGATTTCCATTAGAGAGAGAGAATAGAGATAGAACAAAATAGAACCTTAGCACTTGTAGAGATCTGATCTATAGATCATACATAAGAAAGTACCTAAGGAAGGTTCATGTAATTGTTGTTGTAGGTAGATCGTATAGAAAGATAACTTATTGAAGGTTCCAATTAGGCATGTATGCCTGGAATGTATTGTTGTTTACAGTAGTTGCATGTAGCTAGTTTATCATAATAAGAAGGTTGATCTTGAATTCATTTATTTATTCTTTGATGATTTATGTTGTGTGACTCTTGCTGCAAGGATTTGTTTGAACTCTATGAGCTCTCACTATCCTTGACTATATCAGCTTGGACATGTTGGAAAGATTGCTACAATGTAGACAATTTTTATTTTGTCATTGATGTCAAACCTTAACTGGTGAGACTATTGCTGTATGTTTGAGTACCTTATCCATTGATTGATGAAGATTTGAAAAGAATGGGATAACAAGAAGACCAAGGAAATGGTTGAGTTATGAGTATAAACTAGGGTACTTGATCATTTGGCACTTTGGCAAAGTGGTATGTTGTTTATCTAGCATTGACAGTTCACTGGAAGGTCAATGCTGAGCAAAGCAAAGTTGATGCCGAGAAAAGAAAAAGGTGATGCCGAGCAAAGAAAAGATGATGCCAAGTGCTAATGAAATGTGGAAGGAGACAGTGAAATGCTGAGCATCAGTATTTTGTTTATTGATGAGATTTGAGATCTATGGCTGACGTAATTGATTTTATTGGGATATGCATTATTAATTAAGATTGGTCCATATTCATTTAATGCATGGGAAACCATTATTAGCGCATGGATTCAATGGTTAATTAATGACTATATTGGAGAAGTAAATTAAATGTAAAGATGGAAAGATCCATTGGATCTGACCTAACCTAAGATCTACGATCTTGGTTAAGTGGCAAAAAATTTATTTGACCTAGATGTAGAGGTATAATATAACCTACTATGGTTATTGTTAAAATATTGAAGTGAAATGTAAAGAGTTGCATGGTTAATTTACTGATTGGCTAGACCTAAGTAGAGAAGGTTGAGAAGAGAAGCAAAGAGAGATTGCTTGATAGATTTACAAGCAGATCTGAAGTTTGAGATGAGAATGGAGGCCACTCAATGAATTAGCATTAGAGCTGAAACTGGATCAGGATTTGCAAAGTAAGTTGTATGATTCAGATCACACCTACTGATTACTTTCTAGCCATTATAATAGTTCAAATCCTTTAACCAGGTTGACCTAATAGTCATTGTATAAATCCTTTGAATAAGGTGACATTTAGATTGGAATGTTCTAAGTCCTCTAACAAGGTCACTCCTAACAGGGTGGTTAAATCCTTTAACTAGGTCACACTTGACAGTGTGTTTTGTAACCTTTAACAGGGTTGGCTCCTCATAGGGCATCACTTCAGAAGAGTAAAATTTTGGTAGCATGTTAATGGTGGTTTTTCCCATATTGGGTTTCCATGTTAAATCATGGTATTAAAATGTGTGAATGTTATTGTTGTGTTTTACTGTTAAGTTTCTACAAGCTTATTTCATTAGTATAGTAAACTGCACACTTTTATTGTTTATTACTGCCGAGCAAATCTTAGTTGTTGAAGTTGATTTAAAGTTTTATATGGGCACATATAGACCCAAGGATAACTGATTCACCCCCCCTCTTAGTTATTCTGAATTCATATTAACAATTGGTATCAGAGCTATGTTCTCTTGAAAAGTTTGAAGGTACTTGGAGATAAAGATCAAGATGTATAAAGGGATGGACTGAAGATCAACAAGGAAAACTTTCCTGCATGGAAAAGTTTGATGAAACTTCATCTGGCTGGTATTGGTGATTCTGCTAAATGACATTTCAAAATAGAATATGTAGCCCTTACTGGAGTTCTGAATGCTACACAACTAAGAGAAGCTTGAACATAATCAAGCAATGTTGGAACTTGCATCATCTTTGAACTATCATGAATTTGAGGACATCAAAGATTGTACAAGCACAAAGAAGATGTGGGATGCCCTTACAACCATCTATGGAGGTGATACGAATGTAATAAGAGCCAAATCTGAAAGCTTGAGAGGTAAGTTTGATGATTTGAAAATGAAAGAAGGAGAAAACATAGTGCAATACTATGATAGGATAATGGAAGTTGTAAATTCTATTAGAGGATCTAAGGGAGTCATTGATGAAGATACTATCATGAGAAAGGTACTGATAACACTTCTTCGTATTTATGCTATTAGAGTATCTACAATTCAAGAATTGAGATGTACTCCTAATAACAATTTAACTCTGGAAAGTTTGGTAGGCAGACTTATTGTATTTGAGACGTCAAATTTTGACAACTATACTCCACAAGCTATTGAATCTGCATTCAAGTCACAGATGGTCATCAACAAATCTAAGAAAGGAAAGAAATGTGTAGACAGTGATAGTGACACCTCAGATGACTATCTAGAAGAGCTTGAGGCACTTATGGCAAGAAGAATAGCAAGAGGAAAAGGAAAATTCAAAGTCAAGCTTCCTATTATTTGTTTTTCTTGTAACAAAGTTGGTCATATTGCTGCTAGATGTCCTGACAAGAATGAGAAGGATGAAATAAGGGACATCAAGTATAAGGAAAAAAAGGATGACCAAGACTACAGAAAGTACAAGGAGTACAAAGACAAAGGTAAGAAATCCTGCTATATAGCTGAAGAAGCTTCTGAAAGTGAATCTGACAAATCTGATGAAAATTTTATAGAAGTAGTGTATGTTGCAATGAAAGATGATTCTGATGATGATGAGAAAAGTGCACTAATTTCTTATATGAGTAAAGGTGATTGTTGGATTATTGACAGTGGTTGTTCGCATCACATGACTGGTGATAAGGACAAATTTGAAACCTTAGATCAATGCAAAGGTGGATATGTTAAATTTGGTAATGATACACCTTGTAGAGTCAAAGGGAAAGGATCAGTTCAATTGACTAATAAGATTAGATGTGATGATGTATACTGGGTTGATGATCTTAAGTATAACTTGTTGAGTGTTTCACAGCTGAAACTTCTAGTTACAGAGTTGAATTCCATCACAGGAAAGCAAATATCTATGATGCCAACGGAGAGTTAGTTGGAGGCGATGAGAAAATAAAAGGTAACTTGTTTTATCTAGATTTAGCTGAAGAGACATGCTTGTTTGCACAATATAATGATGTCTGGCTATGGCATAAGAGGCTATGTCATGTTAACTTTGATATATTGGTAAGCATAAGTAAATTGAAAAAGGTTAGAGGGCTGCCTAAGTTAAAAAAACCTGAGAATGCAATGTGTAAGCAATATCAGTTGGGCAAGATGACTAAATCTAGTTTTAAAAGAAAAACTCATACTTCTGAGAATATTTTGGAATTAGTTCATACTGACCTTTTTGGACCTATTGGTGAGAAAAGATACTATGGAGACAAATATTTTATTCTATTTGTAGATGATTACTCTAGAATGATGACTATTATGTTTCTCAAAGAAAAATCTGATGCATTTCAGTTATTTAAGTGGTCCTTGGCAAAAGTTGAAAAGGAAAAAGGTAAGAGCCTAAAATGTCTGAGATCTAACAGAGGAGGAGAGTTTATTTCTAATGAGTTTAATAGCTTCTAAAATGACCAAGGGATAAAAAGACAGATGTCAGCACCTAGGATGCCACCATAAAATGGTATAGCTGAAAGGAGAAATTGATCTATCATGGATTGTGCCAGAACATTAATGATGGAGAAAAATGTTGCACAAAAATATTGGAGAGAAGCTATAAGTACAGCTGTTTATAACCTGAATAGAGTACAAGTCAAGAAAGGTACAAATTCTACACCTTATGAGCTATGGTATGGATATGCACCTACTGTAAGTTATTTCAAAGTCTTTGGGAGAAAATGTTTTATACTGAAGGATAACAAAAATGGTAAACTTGATGCTAAAGGAGAAGAAGGCATATTTCTTGGATATTCTACTAAGAGTAAGGCATACAAATGTTTGAATTCTAACACTAACAAAATTAAGGAAAGTACAAATGTTAGAATTGATGAATATGCAGAAAGAAATAAATCTGAAAGCATGATTGAACCTGAAATTTACAGATCATTCACATATCCTAAAGAAGAGGATTCTAATGAGACTAAAAATGAAGTTTCCAAGCAACAGTTTGCACCTGCCGAGACACAGAACGACATTGCCAGGCAACAGGAAGTGACTGCCAAGCTATCTGATGGAGATGTCGAGTCACAGTTTCACCTTGATCTGAACTTGAATGATCAAAATGAAGCTGAGAAAGAGCCTACTTTGGAAAAATATGTAAGAAGGCACCATAAACCTAATCAAATCATAGGAGCAAAGGATTTTGTAGTCATGACAATAGGAAAATTAAGAGAAGACACATGTTTATTGTGTGATTTTGAACCTAAGACAGTAAAAGATGCTCTGGACAATGAAGACTGGATTCAAGCCATGAATGAAGAGATAGACCAGATTGAAAAGAAGAAGACATGGACACTAGTACCTAGACCTGAAAACAAAAATGTAATTAGTACTAAGTGGGTATTCATAAAAAAGCTGAATGAACATGGAGAGGTCACAAGGAATAAAGAAAGACTGGTATGCAAGGGTTATGCACAAGAGGAAGGAATTGACTATGGAGAGACATTCTCCCCAGTTGCAAGATTGGAGGGTGTGAGAAATCTACTTGCATATGAAGCCTACAAAGGATTTAAAGTCTATCAAATGGATGTGAAGTCTGCATTTCTAAATGGGATGCTAGAAGAAGAAATATATATTGAACAAGCTAATGGATTTGTTGACCCTAGTGAGAGGAACATGGTTTGCAAACTGTAGAAGGCATTATATGGACTGAAGCAAGCACCAAGAGCATGGTATGAAAGATTGCACAATTATTTGATGAAGATTGGATTTGCAAGAACAAATGACAACAACAATCTGTATTTGAAGACAGAGCAAGGTAAAGGAATTTTATTGGCTGAAATTTTTGTGGATGACATCATATTTAGTGGAAAAGATATGATATGTAAAGCATTTTCAAAAGAGATGCAAACTGAATTTGAAATGTCTATGTTTGGTGAGATAAAATTCTTTGTTGGACTACAAATACATCAAATGAAGAATGGTATCTATATTACACAATCAAAATATATCAAGGAGATACTAAAAACTTTTGGTATGGAAGATTCAAAACCAGTGAGTACACCCATGGCTACTAGACAGAAGTTGACAAAGAATGATGATACAAAAGAGGTGAATCAAACACTGTATAGATCAATGATTGGTAAGCTACAATATGTTGTACATAGTAGACCTGATATTGCATTAGAAGTTGGAATTGTTGCTAGATTTTTTGATAATCCAAAAGAGACACATATTATGGTAGTAAAAAGAATACTGAGATATTTGAAGGGTACATAAGGCTATGGCCTATATTACAAAAAGAATGACAAGTTTGAACTCAGAGTCTATACTGATTCTAACTGGGCTAGTAATGTTGATGATAGAAAAAGCACCATAGGAGGAGCATTTCTTTTGGGGAAAATATTAGTTTCCTGGATAAGCTAGAAACAAAATTGCACCTCACAACCTACAACTGAAGCCGAGTATGTGGCAACAACAGTTAACTGTTCAAACATTGTGTGGTTGAAGATACTACTGAAAGGTATGAAAGAGGAAATCATAGAACCAGTTGTCATATATTGTGATAACACAAGTGCCATTAATATTTCTAAAAATCTTGTAATGCACTCTAAGACAAAACATATAGCTATCACGTATCATTACTTGAGGGAGCTAGTACAAAAGAAGGAAGTGAGACTAGAATATGTGAACATTAAGGAATAGTTGGTAGACATATTTACAAAAGTGTTACCAAACGATGCTCATGAGTATATAAGAGGTAAATTGGGGGTAATTCCCCTAGCTGAGGCTAACTAGTTAGGAATGGTATTGTTGCATCAAATGTTTTAATCAGAACACTTAACACATTGATGCACAGTCAGTCACATTTTTAGGAAGCTTCCTAAAAACTGTGAACTGGAAAACCAGAATAGAAAAGTAAATCAGTCATACACAAAGATGACAGGAACAACATGATACAAAGATTAGAACTGAAGAATCTACATGATAAAGATGTCAATCTTTGGCATTGTTGTCAAAGACGGAGATTATTGCTAAAACAACAGGTAACAATAGATACAAGGGAGATATTATTGAAAGAGGGAACTAAATAAGAAAACATCAGTGTGATTATAGACACAAAGGGAGTCAAAATGAAGCTAAAGACATTAATGAAGATTTTTTCATATCAGGAACATAGGCATTTCTTGGATTGTATGGTAACTTTGGTTGGAAATTATTGTTTTATAGTTTAGTGTTGCCATCAATGCCAAAGAGGGAGATTTTTGGAAAGATTGCTACAATGTAGACAATTATTATTTTGTCATTGATGTCAAACCTTAACTGGTGAGACTATTGCTGTATGTTTGAGTACCTTATCCATTGATTGATGAAGATTTGAAAAGAATGGGA
>MU225076.1:659028-672688 GCA_018584345.1 Thuja plicata
AGTATCTTGTTTAAGATTGTCTATATAGTGTCAGTAGCCCCTCCAATAACATGTTTAAGTGATTTTATAACAATCTCATAAGTTGTTGAAAACCAAGGCCTTCGAGATGGAGAAGAAGATAATTAGTGTCTCCAAGTTCAACCTATTTGTTATGCACAACTCTACAACCTCCCTCTACCTTATGTAAAAGAAGGTCTTGAGAGAAAAAGCGGAGAACAAAGGGAATTATAAGGAACTATTCAAGTTCATGATTGAGGATAACAACCATGTAATCTACCAAGTTGACTGTAAAATCAAGACTGTTGGTCATGTTTAGTTTGTTTTTGTTTAATATTGTTAAGGCTGTTAGTTACTCTTAAGGGTTTTCTGTTAATACTCTTTTTGGTTTTGCTAGTTTTTTAGACTATGGTTTCAGGGTTGACACTTTCGTAGCTTATAGTGTGCTAGTAGAATAGTTGCAATTTTTTTTATGTTAGTTTGTTCTTAATGTGTTGTTGATACTCTGTTTGTGATGATATTTCCACCTTCAAGTTGGTTGTTTTAAAGGGAAAATACCTTTGTTTTTTATGCTTATTAATATAAAAACAATCTCATAACTTACATAATATTTTAAAGAGATTTTGAAAATTATGTTAAAATATATGACTTCAATGTATCATAATTTAAGGAAATTATATGAAAAACATTAAAATAGACAAAAAAACCAAAATGAGTCTAAAAGACATCTTGCTAGAAGTTATAATTATTAAATCTTAATAAGATGTTTATAATTGATAAAAGATAATAAATAAGATATTTATGATTAATGAAAGATTATAAATAAGATGTTTAGGATTGATGAATTTCTAATATAAAATGAAAGTTTGTCACATTTATCTTGCAATTTCAATACCCCATCTTACATCATATTCATTAAAAAAAAACAATTGATACAAATGTTCTATTTTAAATCATAGAAATTTAATTAGCATCTGATTAGCACCTCATTCCTTCTAAGATATTTGCACCCAAGTAGAAATAATTCTGATAGAAACATCATAATATGGAACATATACAAACTTCAAACTCTAAATATGTTTTGAAGGATCATTTTCTTTGACTGAATCTCTTCATTGTATACTTATTCAACATAGCTATTCTACAACTCAAATCTTGTTAGTGAAGTGAGAATTTAAACTGTTAAAAGACATAAGTTGGGAGAAAGCTTGGAATATGAAATAGACATAAAGACAGAAAGGAAATAGCAAAGAAGAGGCCATACAAATCTAGCTAAGAATAGATTGAGTGCTTGAAATCCTTTGCTCCAAGGTAGAACAGAGCGATGACCAAGAATAGTTGATGTTAACTAGAGAATACAAGAGAAGGCTTTGAAGATGAGAATAAATAATATGAAACCGCGTCGTCTGTTTCAAAGTTAGCTTGAAAATAGCGTTCTTTGCGTGAGACGTGCAATATTTTCATGCTAGTTGGGATACAGTTGAGATAAAAGCAGAGGAATATGGCGCAGATGTATGACATTATCTTCAAAGGTGGCAACCATTTCAATCATTGCATGGCCCTCTGGGGGAAGTAGGATATGGTCAAAAGTATGAAACAAACAAATGGAGGAAGTTTATTTGGGATTTTGTTGGATTCTCACATTTTCTTTAAAGTTCTTGTTAATGGCAGAATATAATTGGGATTTTTTAAAAGAGGTTTAAACTACTTGATTTATGGGCTATGGATCGATGGAGTTATAAATAGAAGATCGTCATAGATATTCGGTAGAAAAAGAGGTCATACGTTCAAATTCTACATGTGGTAGAGTATGTATGTTTCATTTGTAGTCTAATTAGGTGTCTCCCGCAAGAAGTACGAGATAGTCACATATTATTGTCACCATATGTAAACCCAAAAACAAATAGCTCCAGTATCATAGATTATAAAAAGATCATTTTCTTTCCTTTCCTTATAATAGGTCGCTTAGAAAATTAGTGACTAAAAAAATCTTTTAAAAAAGAAATTTTTTCCCTTCAATGAATTCCCTCTATAAAATAGAGTAAGAGAGTCCTAAAAAGTGTGGCTAAGTGAGAAATACATGCTTTCCAATTTCCTAAAATTGGGTTAAACTTGATTTTGGGCATTCAAGAAACTCTTCCTTCGTATTCTCCTTGAGAACTTCCAACAAGATCCCAAATATGTGGATGATAGGTGTGTTGTTAAAGCATCCAATGATGATCTTTATTACTATTGAAGTTTGGTTGCATATTTTGGGTAGAGAAATGAAAATGATCTTTATGATATTTTAGATTTTTTTTACTTGATAGGAGGATATTATGATGCATGTCATCATTTTCAATAGTTGCATTCATGTTCCCTTAAAAAGAACTAGTGGATGGAAAAGAGCTTGTAAATCAATTAGAATAACTGCTATAAGAGGGTAAAAGTGACTAAAGGGACAAACCTGATGAATTAGGCTTTTGATATTGTTCTATGTAGAAATTTGCATTGCTATGACATGAATAATGTGTAGGTATGGGAGAATGTGTGAATGGGTAACTATCTTCATACATTTAAATTATATGTAGGAAATGATGTAGCTGGGCATGCTTTGATTTAGAAAATGGATGAGAAGTAACACCATAGACTAAGTTTGGCTAATCGAATTTTCAAACGACTTAAGAGATGCTAGATTTCCATAGCCCCATAAGGACTTGCTTAGAAGACCAAGGTGGTAGAAAAAGAACATTGTAGTCCCTTCACTTAGATTTATAATAACATGTTTCTTCTCCCCTAGAATCTCGCTTATAATTTCTACTACCCTTATACTCCTCAAGGATTATTACAAGGATTTATGCATAAGAACACCACAATAGCTCATAAAATTGTGGTTGAAAAACCCAACACTTGAAAATTGACTTTTAAGACTACATTACCTCCTTGCCACAAGGCACATTGTCCTACCAAGAATTCACATCTCTATATTAATTTTTGTCTACTTATTCACACACCAAATAGTAATGTGCTATTTGAATATTTCCTACAAAGTTGACTACCATTGCTTCTTTTGACTATATTCTACTGATCTGTCCATGCTATGTATTGTAGTTTGTTATATTTGTCATATCTCTATCATTTAGCCTAGATGCTTGCACTCATATGTTCTTTCCTCTTTAAACTACTTTAGAATATGACATTATTTGGGTTTGGCAAATAACAAACTTTCCAATCAGAGCTATCTTTAGAGACATGCTTCAAAGCACTATCATTTATCCTTACATGTAAGTCCTCTTTTCTATTTATTCTTTTTTTCATAACTAAGTATCATTCCACTCTTTCTATAGGGTTTATTTCCTTTTAGTTTTAATATTTATCACAAAGACCTCATTATTTTACAAAATTTCTATTGGTTTACATACTTTGTTGTCACTTCATTTTTCTTTTAAGTACTTCTCTTACAATCCTTTCATTGGAGCTCAATGGTGATTTCATACCATCATTAATGGGTAAAAATTTGTGTTTTAGGATGACGTAAAATTTGACAAACCATGCAAAGTGGGCATTGGAAACCTTTACGACCAAGCATTGAGTCTTCTATCAAACAATTCATGCGTTATTTGTATATTTGCAGACTCCTTCCAATTGTTTTCTAGATCATGTACCTTTTCACCCTTCAACTATAACTCTATTAAAAATTATTCAATGTTTTCACCAAATCATCTCTTACATTTTCCAATTGATACTTCATCTACGATGTTTCATAAAAATCATTGTAATCCTCTTCTATAGATATAGACTTGATTTCCATCCTAAAAACAACCATCTCCATAGTCACTGTCGACCACCACATAGCTAAAAGATGCATTTTATGTTATAGAAACTAGGATTCCATATGGTCGCAATATGGACTACGTATGCTTTGCCACTAATTCCTTAAAAAAATGAGAAATTATCTCCTTGTTAAAGGGTGTTTAAAGAGTATCCCACTTGTCTAAATGCTGAAAATTCCAAGAAAGTGTTATGGAAAATTCATAGTCAAGAAATAATTTAGCTAGATCTGAAAAAAGTTGAACCATATATACCTAAAGCTTGGAGAACCTTGAAGACTCTTGGATACATAGAAGAGAGGAAGAATGTGTCATTGAAATTTATCCTTTTTTATGTTCCATATTTAAGGATCAACAAGTTATATTATTCCTTCATAGTGTTCAATAAGCTTAATGGCCTCCTAACCAAAAAAACTAGCAAATGCTTAACTTAGATTAATCATTAAAAAAAATTAGGATCCTTTTAAAAATGTGATTTCCCTTGGTTAACACTAATTCTCTCTAAGAATTATTTAATACTTTATGATAAGATTCTTACTATAAAACATTACCCAATAAGATTAAGAAAAGCTCTTTTGGTACTTTTGAACTTAATCGGAGACCCTAGATTTAAACTATTTGAGTTTCATAAACTAAAAATAGTCAATATTTTGATAATTTTTTAGGGGTGTTTTCCTTATACAAATCAAAGACTAGTAGCAATTAGCATCTATTGAGTATAGGATTCAAGAGAATAGACATAAAATACTCATTCAAGAAGACCACAAACTTGACCAACATCTGTAATACCTTTGAGTTAGGAAGTAACAAACTACACTTTTTGAACTTGAAAACCTATCCTATCTGTAACCACCTGAATTTGGTCAGTTCCAACTATGGACCCTATTTGCCCTAAGTGTGATCACACCCCCAATTATGTCATGACAATATTACTTTGACATAATTCATTTTAAATCAAATTTAATGTCCTAGGTGCTTTTTATCACTGAATTATATTAACTATTATAGCCATACAATTCAAATCAATTTAAACCAATTAAATCAAATCAAATTCAAAACATGGCTATAATATTTAACTATAAAGGAATTAAATAAACCCCTAAATCAATTGTCCACTTGCAAATAATCCTTTCCCCTAGCCTATTTAATTTAATTAAAATGGCTATAGTCCCCTTAATTATTAAAAAGCAATAAAAATGCTTAAATAATTAATTCCTATATTTTAAATGAATTAAATAAGTTTAATTCATTTCATTTATATTCCCCTAAACCCCAACCTAACCTATCTCAACCAATTCTACCCTGGGTTCTAACCCATCTCAACCTTTTCCCCCATGCTAATCTAATCCTAATTCTAAATTCTACCCTAACCCATCTCCTAATGTTGTCACATTCCATTAAGGAATGATTAACAACTCAACCCACTTGAGAAAGTCAACTTTCCCAAGCATGACTTCTCTAAGGACCAACTTTCCAAGTTGAGCCTTACACTCCCTCCCATGCCTCTTAAATGAATTTCATTAATGACCCATTAGTGGATATTCTCTCTTGCCCATCCCTCATTAATGACCAAGTCATTAATGGCTCTTACACCTCATTAATGACCTTAGGGGCTCCATTAATGAACCTTGTCTCCCCTCTCTCTCTCCCATTCCTCTATAAATTGAAGGGATTTGGAGCTCATAAAAAAACCTCAATTTTGAATTGTAGTTTTGTAATGCCAAGATTTTGAAGGGATCTCAAAGCATTCTTATGCTACCCATTCCTTTATAGCTTCATGCACACTCCATAATTACTTTTCTACATGGTTATAATGCTCATTTTAGACTAATATGCATGCTTAAATAGTTAAATAGTTGTTTTTAAACTAAATCTTTCATGCTAGGTTGTTTATGTCACTGGCATTTAGCATAATCTGAGGGCTTTTATGTTATTTGCTACACTCATCCTAGTTAGAAAGCAATAGGCCGATGTTAGAGTTTTATATGCTCATTAACCCTTGTTTCTCACTAACAAAATGACATATTGAAGTGTTGTGTCGTAGGCAATAGGTGCACAAATATACACACACATTTTTGGTGCCCACTGTGGGGCACGATTTCCAACTTGGCCTCATTTTATATCAATTTTTCACTAATTTGCATGCCCAGAATTCTGTTACAGGGTCATTTTTGGTCATTTTAGATTGCATCTGGGATACACTCTTGCACCGCAGTAAATGAGGCTTGCATCTGGGATTTTCTGGATCATTTCTTGTTTAGGCTCGCATCTAGTAAACATTGAATCACATCTGGTAAGGAAAGTAACATTTGGTTTTTTGTCATTTTCTATCTTTCTGGATCGCATCTGGTGAAAATTTTAGTGAACTACTTTGCCTAACCACTAACGCTTGTGTGTTTTGACTTCTTTGGTCTTTTGAGAAGATTAACGGTTGTTTGCAGGTTGATATTGACAGTTTTTCATGGGAGTTTCTACATAACAAACTAACTCGGTTTTTCAGGTTTCCCAACCCCCATCTTGACCTCTATTTACTTACTTTGAAAACAAAGGAACATTATCTAATCTATCACTAAACTGACTAGAGGACTATGCTCTTTTCCTTTTAAGGAAAATCAGAAACTCACACATCAGTTTATGGGTTGAATGGAATTTGGAGTTAACTGAACAAGAAATCACATTGTATAATTCTTTTGATCAGTAAATGAACAACACAAATCACTAAATCTTGTGGATCAAAGAACAAGTTCAACTGTTTAATTCATTTTTGGGACACAGAAATTAAACAAGCAAACTCACTAAATATTGTGGCTAATTGAACAAGGCAAATCTCTTTTTCAAGCAATCTTGTTTTCATTAAAATATGAACATCTAAATCAGGCACAACATTGCTTGAGGGAAAGAACCACTTTGCTTGACTCTATTTTAGGAGAAAATGGTTTAGGTTAGGAGAGTATGCTCTTCTTCTTTGGGAGAATCAGAAATCCAGACATCCAAAGCTTGCCAATCCTTTGTATGTATATTTAATAGTAGAGGGCCTACCGGTTGACAAAAAAATCTCTCGAGAATGACCCAAGTGAGGACAGGTTTTACGCCAACCCTTCCAACTCACTATAAATAGTTGCTTCCTCGTAGGCTAAAGCCTCGAAAGACAGAACCGGTTTTGTTCATGGAATTTTGACATCATTCCTTGAACATGCTTGGGTATATGTAGAGCGGAGCCGCTTGAATCTTGCTTGCGAGACTACATATATTCAGGTACTCATAGGGCTGTATGCCTCAATTTTTCCTTGTGCAATTCTATGGGGGATGGTTTCGAACGGATTGCCCAATAATCTACAACAACTTCAACTGAAAGAATTCCTGATTCACCTCTGAAAGGGTGATAATCTTGTGTAAGGAAAAAAGTAATTGCCCCAAGACACTCATCATATTGTGCCCTCACTTGCATTTGGAGTCGGCTAATACAACATCATGACTGGAGCCATTGCGTGCTTGGTGATGTTTGTATTCTGATTAGCATTTGAGTGTGTACCTGAGTCAACGAGCAAAGATTTTCATCCTCCACCTAGAGAATAGGAAAAAGATGAGTGTCTGTTTCACCCTCCTAACAATGCAACTTTGTTTGACGTGCTTGCAAAATCACTAAAAGATAAGGTCCTTCAAACAAGCAACAATATTTGAACCTTCAGATACATGTATTTTTCACTCACTGGCAAGTCTCCAAACACGATCATAGATCAGACAAACTGCATGAATTTCCAAAATGCAAATCTCAAAACTAGCAAAATCTGACAAAGAAATCATAAAATCACATCCTGTATACCCTGTATCGCATCTGGTGTTTAGGATCGCATCCAGTATACTGCCTCGCATTTGATTGGCACACAGTCGCATCTAGGGTTTAGGCTCACATCTGGGAGCTCACATCTAGGACAGAGGGTACTTGTAGAAGTCATTCTTAGAAAGTATCAGTTGATTATGATACCCTTTTGGCTCTTTAGCTAGTTCCTGTTGTCTTTTCTGGTCTCCCTGTTGAGGTTTCAAAACTTTTTCAAAACATCTACCTTGCATGCTTAGTCAGTCTTTCACGATCAGTTCAATACATGTGGTCTACCCGCTTTCTACCAACAACTTGGTTCCTACCTCACTATCAGGGCATTCTAACCCTCTGATGCTAGAATCATTTACGTCCACCAACAACAAATAGTTACTCTTACCTAGACACACCCACTTGAACAATCTGAAATCCTCACATGCACTATTGGGAAACGTTGACAAAGTTGAGAAACAACTTCATGGTTAACACAAGATGTAACAAGTACATGTCTAAAGGATCAAAAGTGCCTCCTAAAACACCACACTTTCAAGGAGAAACTTCTCGTAGTTCCCTACTCGATCTAGACTCCCCGTAAATGGATAGTGACATTCAGAGATGGAGTGAGGCTTTTGAGGAGTATAACGATGGAAAACACCAAAAGCTTGAAGATACGGATGAGGAGGAAGGACCCAAGTTTGAACATGGCCCATTTGGATCAGATAGTGAAGGAGAGATCCCTGAAGATGATTAGAACAGATAATTGATGACGATAAAGAAAAGTACTTCCTCCATCTAGCATCCACAGCTGTCAAATTACCCAAGGATTATGATGTGGAAAAGCTCAAAGAAAAGGAGGTACCAAATCCTATATCTATTCTCACCAAGCAACTCACTTTGATGCAAATAGAGCTCACAAATCTCAAACAGGAGAAGGAGAAACCCAAAACAAAATACTCTTTGGACGCCATTTGTCCATTCCCTTTTGACAAAAGTATCACTATGGTCTCGTTTCCTCCCAACGTGGCAAGACCAAAGTATGACAAGTACACAGGAGAAACTGACCCACATGACCATGTGAGGTAATTATATGCTCTAAGCATAGAATACATGCATGAACCTACCTATCTCATGTGACTATTTTCAGGAAGCCTAGGGGGAAATGCCATGGAGCAGTTCTCAAAACTGAACCCTAAAGTCAAAACATTCGAGGAGCTAATTCAAAAATTTATTCAACATTACTCCTACAACATCCAACATGATGTGACCATGATGGACCTATGTAATACCAAATAGAGAATTGGTGAATCATTTACACACTTCCTATGAAGGTGGAGGAAGATTTTTGCATGATATTCAAGGGCCATTCCTGAATCAGAGAAGATGGAGATCTTTGTTAATAACTTGGTGCCCGAATTGAACTACGCATTACAAATGAAAGAATCTCCAAGATTCAAAAGAATGATTAAAAATGCCCTCCGTATTG
Source organism: Thuja plicata (assembly GCA_018584345.1). NCBI lineage: Eukaryota > Viridiplantae > Streptophyta > Pinopsida > Cupressales > Cupressaceae > Thuja > Thuja plicata. Next base: position 668,135 of record MU225076.1, read on the forward strand.
AGGAATTCATGGTCAAAAAGGGGGAGATCACCCTTCAAAATGAAAAAAAAACCAACAACTCCACCTCCAAGCCTAAATGGTGGAAGCAAAACAAGAATGTTGTTAATGACGGAGTAGTTGATGCCTCTAACATTAATCCTAAACCCGAGGTATTCAATCTAACCAATAGCATGCAAGAAAGCAAGGATGCGAAGGTAACAACTCCCATACCCAAAGCAAACAATGATAATAGCAAGGGTCAGACATGGAATTTAAAATCCCAAAGAACATTCACTCCTTTAGGAGAGCCTCTCGATACTGTTCTAAAAATACTATTGGATAACAAAGTTCTTACAATCCCAGATTCCAAACTGTGGGAACCAATGGTCAAACCCAGGTGGTGGGATAATAATTCCTACTGTGTCTTCCGCAAAAACAAGGGACACAAGACTAATAATTTCCTCAAGCTTAAACATGTCATCCAAGACCTCATAGAAGGAGGTAAGATCAAAGTAGACGGACACACTACCAATGAGGATCATACAACATTCAAGAAACCCTTTCCTAATTACGGTCAAGGAGAAAAATCTAAAGGGAAGAGTAATGAGGTAAACTACACCTATTCCAAAAATGACAATGTGATCAATATGCTAGACATTAAGACTGAGTCAATTAATGTGGTCACAATAAAAGGTGTCTCATTTCACTCAAATGTCGTAACACGGAGCCAAGCACAGGTCACAATCAAAGGACCTCAAAAACTAACATCAATGTCCAAAGTTCCTATCATAACTATTCCTAAACCAGCAGCAAAACATGTGGTTACTATTCTTGGAGAAAAATATGACTTGGTAGACCAATTGCAATGAACCTCTGCCAAAATTTATATTTTTGAGTTGCTCAAAATATCCACAGTACATAGGGAAATCCTAGAACAGGCTCTACGCACTGCTAACATCCCAAAAGATATTGATATAGACAAGTTCCAAGCGATGATCAATCACATCTCAGCACCACATTACCTCTCCTTTTCTGAAGAGGATGATAAGTCATTGACACATCCACATAATCAACCTCTCCATATTGATGTCCTTATTCATAAATCCCATGTTAGACGCGTGTTGATAGATGGAGGCATATGATTGAATATTTGTACACTTGATCTAATCAAGAGACTAGGTCTCTCAGAATAGACAATTGACTCTAGAAGAAAGATAACTATCAAAGCTTATGATGAGGAAGAAAGATCCTCCAAAGGTCTTATTGTTCTACCTATCAGAGTCAGGCCAATTGAGAGGAATGTCACATGTCAAGTTCTAGATCTTCCTCTAGCCTACAATATCCTTTTGGGAAGACCATGGATTCATGAAATGCAAGCTGTGCCATCTACATACCACTATTGTATAAAGTTCCCACATAATGGGGTGGAAGTGACAATTCCAGCAGATGCTAACTACACTTGTAATAATATCAAAGTTGGTAGTATGATCCCACACAACAAAGAGGCTATGGATGTAGTGGCTCCTGAAACCACTAAAGATATGGTTATGAAGAGTTTTAGCAAAACCTTGAAACTTGAAGAAATAGGTATGGGAGAGTACAAGTTGGATCTGACTCCCTCATTAATAGAGTTACCCATATCACCAAGATCCTATGGAAAACCTTCATCGACATTCACACCTACAACATCCAAGGAGCTAGAAGTACACAAAGCAACTGGCATGGTAAAGGCATCGACATCTTCTTTAGATAACATAGAAGAACAGACAGTCTTGGACTGGCTTTACAAAGGATAACCGGTAGAAACTGAGGTCAAACATGTGAAGATATCCCTAGAACAGTATGGCAAGGGATATGATTTCCTCAAGCAAATGGGATACAAAGGAAAAGGACCTCTAAATGACACAAGATGAGGGCTTATTGAACCTATACCCATGGAGTTCCAAAATACCAGAGATAAAATAGGACTGGGTTTTAATACTAAAATAGATAAACCCGCTTCAAAAGATAGTCCACACTCAGACAAAGGAAGTGATGAAACAGACGAACTAGAGCAGTGGTCCTATGAAAGATTATTACATGTTGGCACAGAAGATCCCAACTACCAAGGAGAATGCTATGTACCCAACTTTAAGGTACCCCAAGATCTTCACATCCCTTTGTTATCACAACCTCCCATTCAAGAGGTAGGAGACATAATGGCAGCTGGTCTCGAGATATCACTGATAGCGACAATTACTCAATAGACACCCCGACAATAGGATTTACATTCTAACTGGGGGCAATTGGTCACAATTTCACATGTCCTTGATCTACCACACTTTGATCCATAGGTAGCTAACCAGGTGCATCAAATAACTATTGCTGAGTACTTAAACAGATCTGATGATGAGGTCACGGACTCTCATGATTATGAATGGGAAGAGCTATCTGTTGCTATTGAAGATATTGGAATAGATGCAATTCACATGTTTGTGGCACCCTCAGCTCCTCGTAGACAAGATACCACTACTCCCAATGACACTGATAATCCTAAAGAAGAAGAAGAGTTCCTTCCCCCGATCATTGATGAAGAAACTAGAGATTACATAAGTCTAGAAGAATTTCATAGGCTACAAGCAAGAAGCCTCCTTTTATGGAGAGATGATGATGAGATTTCTACTGACGATTCACTAGAGTTTTGTCCACATATAACTAACAATGACCCTTTTAATGACGATCTCACTCTTATTGATCTAAACATTGAATAAATTAACTTAATAGACCATGTCATGTCGGTTAATGGTCTTGATGCTAGCGCAATGCTGTCCTTCCCAGAATCTGACTCCCTAACATTGGTACTTCTAGACCTAATTGATTGGACTGAAACAGATCCTACGCCTATCCTCAACTTTTCTAATGACCATGCGCTAGCTTGTTATCTCAATGCTTGTGAACTTTCCCTTCTTCCACCAATGCAAGGAGTGAGAACATGGCACAGGAGGATATCAGGTTTCTCAATAAAAAATTGAAAAATAAAAAGAAAAAGCGGACTGATGGTGAAAACCACTTTGTGGCAGTATCAGATCCAAAAATAGTAATGAACAAAGATGTATCCAATGGTGAAAACCTCTCAGAGGCACCAAAGGATGAGACTCTTGATATCCTTCCTGAATACTTTCAGGAAAGGTCTTCAGTACTAATTGAACCAACACAGCCAATAAATTTGGGCACTGTTGAAAATCCTCAAATAGTCCACCTTGCACAATCTTTATCAGAAGAGGAGAAGACACAGTTCATACCTGAAAGAGAAGAAGATCAAATTTGCATGGTCTTATATTGATATGCCAAGGCTAGATCCTAATCTGATCATGCATCACTTATCTATAGCTCTCGGGATCAAGCCTGTAAAAAAAAAACTTAGAAAGATGCAACCTCATGTTGCATTATTAGTAAAAGAAGAATTATAAAAGTTGTTAAAAGATAGATATATCAGAGTCATTGCCTATGCTGGGTGGATCTCCAATGTGGTCCCCATATCTAAAACTAATAAATCTATCAGGATATGTACTGACTTCAGAGACTTGAACAAAGCATGTTTGAAAGATGACTTCCCTCTACCTAACATTGACATGATCATTGACCTCACAGCAGGCTTCCAGATGTATTCTTTAATGGATGGATTCTTGGGCTATAATCAAATCAAAATTTCCCTTGAGGATCAAGATAAAACTGCATTTACATGCGCATGGGGCACCTTTTGCTGGAATGTCATTCCATTCGGGTTAAAGAATGCCAGTGCAACATATCAAAGAGCCATGAAAACTATATTCCATGACATGATGCATAAGAACATGGAGGACTACGTGGATGACACATTGGCTAAATCCAAAGAAAGAGGTACTCACATTTCTGACTTAAGAAATATATTAGATCAAATGGAATGGTTCCAACTCAGACTCAACCCAAAGAAATGTGCCTTTGGGATCCAATCAGGGAAGCTCCTAGGATTCATTGTTTCAGTGAAGGGAATTAAAGTAGATCCTACAAAGGTTAAGGCTATTCTAGAGATGGCTCCTCCACACAACATCATTCAAATGCGGACACTACAAGGAAGACTCCAATCCATCAAGAGATTCATGTCCCAACTTGCAGATAGGGAACAACCCTTTACAAAATCGCTGCATAAAGGGGTTACCTTCAAATGGGATGAACATTGTGAAGCAAACTTTAGAGAATTGAAAGGATACCTAGCTACTCCTCCTATTCTTATGGTGCCTATTCATGGAAAGCCCCTACTCCTATACATTTCAGCTACAACTACATCCCTAGGAGTATTGCTAGCACAAGAGGATGAAACAAAGAAAGAAAGAGCTATCGACTACATTAGTAGAACACTGGTCACCTATGAGCTCAATTATAGCATTATTGAAAAAGAATGCTTAGTAGTCATCTTTGCATCACAAAAATTGATGCAGGAGCATCCTGGGTGTAAGAGCAATCTTGCATCACCCAAAAATATTTCTGTTTTTATATTCAATAAGGGCTATTTTGTGCAGAGCTGCTATTTATGGAAAGTTGCTATTTTTGGTAATT
>MU225076.1:688488-728011 GCA_018584345.1 Thuja plicata
TCTCTTCTGTCTGCTTCTTCTTCTTTGTAACAGCTTTGCATGCAGGTGTTCTTGGGTAGATTGATGTTCATCAATCGTAACATGGTATCAGAGCTTTCCTGCTGTCAGCTGTTCGGTCTTCGTTGAAGCACAGAGGGTTTCAGAGGTTCTGAAGAAGGTTCAGTGTAGATTTAGGGGGGACCTCTCTTTCTGGTCACTTTGGGCCCAAACAGACACTTCCATTGCGTCCGGAAGGCCCAAAAACCCTAGAATCGACATAAAATTTGTCCATTTTGGACAAGTTGGCACCGAGGCAAAAAATTTTTGGTTTCTGTGTCGTACGACACAGAAACCGAGGTGAAAAATCAAAATTTTTTTCAAAAAAAACCATAATTTTCTATGGTTTTCAGTATTTTCTTTAACGCGGGCTGTGTTAATCAATAATGCGCCACCGCGCTGCTTCTGCGCCTCCCCCGCGCCCCCTGCGGCCACCGCCGCCAGCGGCTCCCGCCGCCGCTCGTCTTCCCTTATTTTGGAGGCTCCGCCGCCCCTTGCAGCCCGCTTAGTACCACCCTGCCAGAGGTTTTCGCTCCACCCGCCTCCGACTGTGGCGGCGCCCTTTTGCCCAGCCCGCCCGACGCTCAGCCCCGCGGCCTCAGCTCCGCCGCCGCCCCGGGTGGCGAGTTTGGCTCAGCCCCCGCGGGCCTTAATACTACGCGGCCGGTCCTATGATGGACCGTGGGCCAAGGTCAAGCCCCCGGCGCACGCCATGCGCCCGGGGGCCCAATTTTTTTAGCCCTTGGGGGCCATTTGTAAGCCTTTTAAGGCATTTTGGGGGTACTGGGCTTTTTTCGCTCTACAGGGAGCATACGAAGGTATTTTTATGACTTCCATATACCGGCGGAAAGCTCTTTCCAAGCACTTTCCGATGGTGGAGGTTAGAGGTTTTGGTTCCACTGTTTCAATAGAATTTTTTTCTGTTGAAGTCTGATGTGTTGTTTTGCCTTCCGGGAGTCATATCTGGCTCATCCGGACTCCTTTTTCGGCAAACGCGATATCATTGAAAAGCTGATTCTGTGTACTATTTAGTGGCAGAGGTATTTCTTCCAGATTCTACTCCGGGTTTTCAATCCTCTGAGTTATGCAGTTTATGCCCTCTGGTGGTGTGCTTGGTTCTACAGGTCCAGGGATCTCTTCCTCTGAGTTCATAGTGCACTCTTCTTTCTGACTTCTGAGCTTGCATGCTCTTTCTGATGTATCTTTGTTCTATAAATGCACTGAGATAAAGTGCCTTCTTCTGCTTTTCTTGGATCTTGCACACCTGATTTGGTTTTTGTACCCGCACTGTGTTATAAAGTGCCATGGGGGGATTATGATGCATTTGCCGCTATAGGCGCATCCACTTTTTTCAAGTGAGCGTACCTTCCACGACATTAGCCCATGTAGTCTGTGTCGATGACACCGCCCTTTATCCTATGTTTGTACCTCTGTTGCACTTGGTGTTCCTGGTTCTTCTTCTGCAGCTGTTTCTGGTACTGCATTTCAGTGTTCCTGTCACCTCTCCCAGTTCAGCATTATGGGGGGGTTCACCTGTTGGTTCTATTGCTTCCTGGTTCGATTGATCATCTCTTCAGATTCTTGTCTTCTCTACCTGGTCATGCACTTCAGTGGGGGTTCCAGCAGTATCTTCTGACATAGTTTTCAGACATGCTTCAGAGGAGCTTCTTGCTCTCTTCTTGTTCCTCTCTCTGGGACATCTTTTGCTTTATGTTTTGGGTTCCTGATCAGGCCTAGTTTCCGGGACCCATCTTTCCTGCTTTCTGTAGTAGTTTCCTAGGTTTGGCTTCTCCCTAAGCTTATCTTAAGGGGGGGTGTTAGAGTAATAGTCTATCAGGGTTACTAATTTAAATCATTATGATCTAATTAGTAACTTCTCTATTCACTCTAGTTTGTTTCAGCTAACCTTAGGCAGTTTCTTTTTTTTGTTAGATTTTCCCTTTTAGGGTTTCAGTATTCCTTTATAAGGAATCACCGCTTTGTATTTCATAAGGAGATAGTTTTGTAAATCATTATTGTTGAATATAGAAATCATTTCTGTCAACATGGTTTTCCTGTCTCTGGCCTATCGGCCGCCATAGCTTTCTGGATCCTTCTCTCTTCTGTCTTCTTCTTCTTCTTTGTAACAGCTTTGCATGCAGGTGTTCTTGGGTAGATTGATGTTCATCAATCGTAACACAAGCCACTTGGTGTATGAGGTTGTTGAAATACATGGGAAATAGTACTATGCTCAGAATTAGATGCCAAATCATATGAGCAAAGAAAACTAAAGGATTCAAATTATATGAGAACAAAAGCTCTATCTATGATTATTGAAGACCCTCAATTTTCAGACTGGAAAGCCACATGAAACCTTACAAAAAAAATATTGGTTTATGTTTTTCCACTAACTAGATATCTAATTGCACCACCTTTCAAGCTTATAATTTCATTTATCAAATATGACAAAACTAGAAATGGATTATTTTGGCTTTCTTTTATTTTATTTTTCTTTTTTGCCCAAAAAATCATAGAGTACAAAAATTTACAAATTATGTATTGTAAAAAAGTGCAAGGAAAAAAAAAAATTGAAAAATATTGAAGTTATCTTTTTGTCAAATGAATCACATGTCTTAGTTTATTGCACCTTTAAAACTCAAAATGGATTTGTCTATGACTCCACATAAGTCCAATGGTAGAGCTATGTGCGAATTCACTTATGTGTGAGAAGGAGACATGCAAAATTGGATAGAGAATCAATATGAAAGAAGCCAAGAAAGTCTAAAAATATCATGCAGACATTTTCATCAATATGCAAGAAGCCAAGAAAGTCTAAAAATATCATGCAAACATTGAATCAACACTTTCAACAAAAACTAGCTTGGAGAGCATTTTGGGATCCACCAATATCAATCAAGCTACAAATGTCAACCAATTGCATTTTTTGATACCATGTTAAATTGGACAGAATAAAAATGCATAATATAACCTTCTTCAAGTGAAACCAAACTAGCATAAATAGAAATATGTATCATCAACATTGAGAGTGTGGAATATATATATAGGAAATAATGATGAAGGGAAAAGGTAGAAGTCAATGACTAACTAACCCTCCAAATATGAAATACTTGTGAGCTCACTTGAAAGTGTATGAGCAAGTGGCAAGTGTATATACACTAGGTGTCTCACAAAGTGAGGATACATGTCTCAACTACATGAGGTGAGCCAAAACATCTCAAAGTCCCTAAAATTAAGTAATGTGAATAGGTGAGTTGCCTAGAAACTAATAATAACTAAGTATTTATGTATTGACCTTATTTACACTAACAATTACAATGTCTTGATAGGTTGCTATGATTGGTTGGAATGTGAATGTCTATTTTGAATTTGGATGTACTTGGTTAAATTTTTTGACCTATGGTCATGAATGAAAATGAATGAAGGACTATTTGTTTGTTAAGAGGAATGAACTAATAAGATACTAGTAGTGTTATATGTATTTCACAATCTTCAGTTATCATTTGAATACTATTTTTTGAAGATAATGATTGAAAAGGAAATTAATTTTATCTAATGTACGAGTTCAATACATCCCTAGTGGTAATTAGAGAAATTAGCTTGTAGATTCAATTTGAATATTTTTGTATTTGTGCATTGTAGTTTGTATAAAGATCACCTTTTGAGTATGTATCAAGCTAGCTCATTGCCTATGTTATACTTGTAAATTTTTATAGGGGGTTATAGTACTAGATCCTTTCTATACCTGAAATGCAACTTTCATTATTCATTGCTTCTACTACTTTTATTCATGTCGGATTCGTAAATTTATGAAATTCACTTTAGTGGTTCTTTAAATTATTTTACATGCATAGTATGCAATACACTTGTAATCATTGCTTAAGTGAAATAATTTTTCCTTGTCACTTCTTGGTGTGTGTTATATACATAGACATAAAAAATAATAAACTGACAAGAAACAAATAATGTTAAAGGAAAACATTTACATTTATTTTTCATTGAGAAACTTCTACAATGATCATACCCGATCTTTGTCAAACAAGGTAAAGTTACTTTTTGATCAAATTATTCATATATTTCGATTGAGTAGTTTTACATTTAATATTAATAATTCAACTATCAATTTGTTTTATGATATTGCACTAATACTCTTATTTATCTAAAATCAACATAATTATATAAAACAATCTCTATTTATTTTTCTTACATTCATATACTCGTGATCAATAATATTATAAATGCAACATTTCATATAAACTACAAAATGTCAAATCTATAATGTTCTCACATTTTTTGTTCTTCATATCATTCCATTCCATTAAATATGATTCAACATAGCGATACAATATGGTACCACTATTTAAGATGGGTTAAATAGAAAAAATAATATCATAAATATAATGTTCCTTTATTTATTAAAAAACATGTAGGTGATGAGCACAAATTTCCCTTCTATACGATCTACCATATTAATGGAATATAATGGTTCATAGAACTAAATGGGTGATAAATCTAGTGGTGGTATGATTTCACTTATACTCCTATAAGTAGTTTTCCCTATTGGTTGGATGGGTTATATACTTGCATTATATTCATTGTGGATGCAAATGCAAGAATTAGGTATAAGAAGATTGTGGATCAAAAGAAGAAGATTGATAAGAACATAGGGGATAACTAGGTGTGATCATGGATAACCACACATACCAAAAAAACAACGGGTCCCTGGAGGACATGCATAGTTGCATCTCCCACAATTGAGTACGTCATTTTTCAAATGAGCACAAACTCCATTACAACATTTCCGCCCAAAAAAACATTTGACACCACATCGTCCACAATTGAACCGACTTGAATTCACATCCACACACTTGTACTTGCAACATTTCATGTTAGAATTGATGCTGATAACATTATTCTGGCATGATGCTTCATTCTCCACCCTGCAAAACTTTTCTCTATGTCTGTATACGGTTTTAATCAACCACGGAGATTCAAGTTTAATCTTTTCAGCTTTGGATTCCTTGAAAACAAGATGGTGCGTGCTATCATTTTTGCTTCCATTAACATGGAATGAATTCATATAGATAATAAAACATAAGAACAACAATGATGCTGTCACATCCAATGACCCATTCAATAGCTTGATTTTGGTTCTCATTTGAGATCTCCACAAAAATTTGCCAAGCAATCCTTGTTATGCCCTGCACAAACTATATACAAAAAACTAGAATCACAAAACATTAAAAGATTGAATACATAACTATAGATATAACTAGAATCACCAAACATTAGAAGATAAATCAACATAAATATGAGTTATCTATATAGCAAGAAAATGAGACAAGTGTCATATAAACAAAAAATGAACACCCATAAACTCAGAAAGAGAATAGCAAAAAAGGGGTTATACAAACCTGCACCCAAATTGCTCCAAATCCTTTGCTTTACATAGAGTTATGATGATGAATAGAATGGTTCCTGTTAAATACAGATGGGTTTGAGGATGAGAAGAAATAATATGAAGCAACGTGCTTTGTTTCAAAGTTAGTTTGAGAGTAACGTATGTGTTATGTTGACTCCTCCTTCCATGGGACGTGCATAAAAATTAATGGTGTGCAATCATAATACAGTTGGAGATAAAAGTAGAGGAATGTGGCAAAATAAATGATATTATCATGTTCTTGGAAGTTTGAATGATTGCAGACCCGTATTTGGTATTTGGTATTTGGTGGCCAAAAAAGTATGAAAACGAACTCATGGAGGAAGTTTGTTTTGTTTGTTTGGGTTTCGTGGATGAAGATTGACTTTAAAAAGATTGTGTGCTCAATTTTAGGAAAAGATTTTAATAAATTGTATAATAAATATGAAGAAGATTGACTTTAAAAAGGTTTTGTGCTTTTTTTAATGAATTGTATAATAAAGAAAAGAAGATTTGACTTTAAAAAATATGTGCTCAATTTTTCCTTCTTGTCTACGTTTAGACCTGCCAATTGCATTTTCTTGAGAACAATCGATTTTGTCTGTAATTTTCATGAGAATACATTTCTGTCAATGGATTTTGATGAGAACACATTTCTGTCAATAGATTTTGTCCAACCTTCGTGGAGGGAGATTCAAATTAGTCCCATATTTATGTAGTTTGAAGGAGCTAAATTTTGCCTACAAAATTCCATTAAAGAGTTTTTATATCAAGGTAAAAGATAATAGCTCTGAGTTTTGATTGAATTGTTTTGGATTTTATTTTCAAAATTTTGTCTAGATTCAATTTTCTTTCAAATTGGTGTATGATTAGTAATGAGAGGCTCTATAATTTAAGAAATTGATCTGTTTTTATATTAGTTTTTTAATTAAAAATTTAAAATAAAGATTAAATACAATGTAAAAATTACTACTCATTCCATTTAACACATTTGTAGAAGTAAACACAAAGAAGGAGAACATCCACCACACAAAGACACCAAGATTTTTATGTAAAAAATACAATGTGGGAAAAATAATGGCATGAACTATATCACTATATGAAAACTAATTACAATAGTTTTAGGCTCTAGGACAAGGAACCTCACTTCTCATAATTTGACTTGCAGGCTAAGGTGCACAACCTTAGGGAAAGATACAATGGACTTGTGGATTGAAGATCACTTCTTTAGGGCAATATACAATATAATTTTAGTACAAATAAATATGATTGTTGAATTGAAGTGAAACACATCCTTTGAAATGTTGATTACAACTCTTTGCTCTAAACATCATAAATTGACTTCATTATTGATCATTTTCTCTTGTAGACCTTTTTACTTACACTACACACCTTCAGTACTTATTCAACTCACACAATCCACAAAATAATATCATCCTATATATATCATCCACAACATCAAACAAATCATCAATTAGGTTGGCCTAATTAGATAAAAATATGTAGGACATAGACAATCAACCCAAAATACTTTCTCAATGTATTTTTGAGGGAAAAAAAAGTGTGAAGCATCACACCATTTCAACATACAATCCTATTATACTCGAACCATTGCCTTTATCACTACACGCTATCGTATAGTCCAAAACGCACAAGTCAACTCCAAAAGATAGAACCGATAAAGTAAGCCAGCCAAGTAAATTTAAAACATGATGCAAACCTCAAAAACTCTTGTGCTTCATAACATAACACATCCTAACATAAAAAAATTTCAAGAATTTCAACACAAAATCTTCAAAGGAAATCATTTCAATAATTAGGTATACTATCACTACATAGAATGACACTTAGAACATCAAAAAATATTGTATAGGGTGAATTAGAACTTCAAACCTGAGAGGTATCTTCCTTTTGAATCCACCAACAATATACTATAACCACAAGCCAAGATTATATAAAGTAGAACAATGCGGACCAAAATAGAGTAATCTAGTTTATCATACTATCTGCTAGAAAAAACATACTTAAATAAATTATATAACAAGCACATGAACACCACTTCGTCATTCTGAAATAGATATCCACCATTTAGATACTTCATTTCCATCCAATACCAAATATCTCCCCACAAGTGTGACATAAAACACAACATTATATACAATATTTTGATACAACTTGTGTGATATCAAACACAACATTATATACAATATTTTGATACAACATCATTCTAGAAATAATAAATACACATCTGAGCTCAAATGCCTACACCTTATCAATGAAAACAAGATTGACATGAATACCAACAGTAAATCATATTTGCAACAATATCCCCCATTGTCATTGATGACAACACTTGTACCATCTCTGTATCATCTTCATCTCTTAATTATCTCTACATATACCCCCCTATATGACATAACTCAACACTTCATATATATAATACTCCCCTGATGGGATCAAGATACCCTAATGAATGACTTTGAGATGTGCTAGAGTGGTTTTCCATTCATCTCTCTTAGAGGTCAAAATGATACATTGAGACTCAATATTCATAAGAAGACCTTCTTCCTCATTTAATGCATTCAGAGCCTTGACCTCTTGATTCAACTTCTCTGATTCTTTAAATAAATTCACCAAATCAGTGATATTTAAGTCCACTACATCCCTTAAATGAGGAAATTGTTTCTTTATCTTTTCCTTTTGATCATCTCGTAAAATCAACTATATAAATAGATATTTTATTTTGATTCTTTTGATGTCATTGACATCTTTCTTGAGGTCAATTGAACTTGAAATGTGCACTATCTAAGACTCAATTAAGTCTATAGAATATTTTATGCCCCTTTTTGATATTATCCACATATGGAAAACATTATGCACCGCAACTTCATTCACACATTTTTCAAATTCCTCAAGGCTCTCTTGTAGCCTTATGTGTGAATTTGCACATTTTTATCCTCTCCTACAATCTCTTGTCCTCAATCTTCTTCTCCACATATTTTAGAATGTTATCTTCCAATGTGGAAGCATGATTTTTTAGACCATCAAGAAGAATCTACAGTTGTCGCACACTAGAAAATGATGAACCAATTTTAATCTTTGAAAGGCCTTCATGTAAGGCTTTAAATACATATTTAACATGCTCTAAGCTCTACGTATATGATTTTATGGATTCCTTCCTCATATAATATTGAAGAATATCACCAAGATGAAGCTTGTTCAACAAAATAAGCTAGGAAAGGTCCACCCAACCTTGTAGCATGAGTACATGCAACACCTATATAGTTTTTAATTAAGGTAACAACATGTTTTGAAGGGACCCCGAAAAAATTTAACATAGAAAAGAAAAGATAGGCAAAGAAAACCAAAACAACAACATTCTATCACAAAAGAAGATAGAAGATCAAAAAGGGCTTAACCCCATATTAAAGGAAAAAGTTCATATAAAAACAAAAAATAGACTACGAAAAACTTCTAGCAAAATAGGAACAAAAAAATCCCAGCAAACAAAATAGTCCAACATTACTGATCACTTCTCAGCTGCGTCCATCTGGTCTTCGATGATCTGGATTTCCTCCATCTAAGATTCCATGTTCTAGATCAAGTCCCGTAGATTTGTAATGTCTTTAATTTGGACCTCAGTCTTCTTTCTGGTACTTGATTTGGTTCTGGATCCCAGACCTGATGTTTGTATTTCTGTTTTCCATCTTCCTCCTGCTTAGCTCTATCATTATAATTCCCTTCTAGCAGGGTGCGCAGCGCTTTCATATTATCCACAAAAGTTTGCATTCCCAATTTGATAATCATAGTCAACTTCCTAATAATTGCATTGTTGTTGTTTGTCTTCTCAGTAATGTTTTTTCATCCTATTGTCAATCATGGTACTTAACTTTTCTTCTAGAGTAGTATTATTATTTTTTACCTTTTCAAAAACATCTTTCCCTTGCTGACACATAGTCACATCATTTCTCACTTTATCCATAATCTCCTCCAACAGAGAATTTCTATCTTCAAGGTCCTTGCATCTAGCCTGAAGCTCCTTCATGTCATCCTGCACCCATTTATCGATGTTGTACCCATACATCAATTTTTTTCCTTCCACTTGGAGAAAAGAGATATTAACTGCTCTTTTAACTTTGAAATCTTTGTCCTAGAGATCTTCTTCCAAGCTCCTTTGGTTTTGTTTGTTCTTCTCCTCATCTTCGCCCATCAAACTCTTAGGGGGAGTAGAGTTGATTTCACAGTAATTGTGCTCTTTCTGGGCTTCCTTCTCAAGGTCGACAGGGATATTATCATTGTGGGCCTTTTCGGCATCTTCCTCTACAACCATTTTCTCCTCATTATTGATGAACTATAACTGATTAAATGTTTGAAGATGACAAAGTTGATGATCATCGAGCTGAAGAAAGTAAATGAAAGACATTAAATTAGTTAGTGCATTGTATTGTCATTGATTTCAACTTGATGTGGTATGATTTCTCATACACATATTATCACAACACTTAAAGATCTGAGAAGACAAATTTTTTGTCGTCGGTAATCATATACACTGAGTGACAGTAAACCCCAATTGACAGTGTTACCCGAGAAAGTGTTACCCAAGAAAGCATTACCAAGATAACTGTAGTTGTCACCAAAAAAAATTGAAGTTGATGCCTGAGCTATCAGAAGTAGTCACCGAGCACAACTAAAGTGTTGACCAATGAGAATTGGAGTTAGGATACGAGAAAACAACTTAGCTGGAAGGAGATAAATATATAGTTAACTGATTGATTACTTTGTTTTCATTGACTAGTTAAAAGATAAAGATAAGAAGGAGATTTAAAGCATGTTTTATTCCAAAAAACAAGGAGAGATTTATGGATTAAAACTAAAGGAAGCATGGTGAGCTTTGAAAATCAATAAGTGATCAACAAAGAAAACAAGAAGGACAAGAAATAGTGAAATAATGTCTATATAAAGAGACAAGTAATTCATTATCAAAAAGAAGAATTCTAAAGAGAATTTTGGTGAAGATAGAAGTCTTCATACAGATATGATCATACAAGATAAATAATAGAGCTAAGAAATCTGAGGACATCGAGAAACAATGAAGCAACAACATTCACCGAGAAGAAAGAAGTGGAGCAAAGTAACTGAAGAGAACATTGATCAGAAGAGGTATTTTGAGCTTACAGTAGATCTGAACATCTGCAAGATTAAGTTGTATTTATGAACAAATTATATACTATTTTAGTTTAACCATTGTATCATAAAATCTCTTAACAGAGTAGGATTTAACCATCCTTTATATATTGAGATACATCCCAAGGAGTATCAAAAGGTTTTCATGTTGACAACATAGTGAATGCAAGGTCAAGTGATAAACTATTAGTGATAAATCCTCTATCAAGGTCACACTTAAAAGTTTTCTTGTAACCTTTTATAGGGTTGGCTCTTCACTGAGCTCACTTTAGAAGAGTGAAAATTTTGGGTTACCGGTTTGTTACGCCCTACATACCCATCCCTAAATTTTGTGTGCAAAATGTTGGGCCCCCTTTTTCGCTTTTGGCTCTTGCCTTGTTTTCTTTGTCTTCTTTGTTTTCTTTTCTTTCTTCTCCAGGATTTCCCTCCCATGAGGTTTGTTTTCTTTCTGCTTTTGTATTTTGTGTCTTCGGGACCCGGTCCCAGAGTTTTTTGTTCTTTCCAGAGCCAAATTCTAGACTCTGGGATTCTCCGCCATGATGTCTCCTCCTCACAAGAAGATATGGTTGCATGGAATCCTTGGGCCCAGAGTCTGAAGGTTTTCCTATTTTGGAGTTTGTAGGGAAAAGGAGGTAACTTGCTTTTACCTTGGGTATAAATAGAAATTGTATGCCACTTTTAGAGTTATCGTGATTAAAACACAGGTGCATTCAGAGTGATTCTTAGGTGACTAAACTGCGATTAAACTGCGATTACCCTGTGCTTAGTGGGTTGTTGCCAGTTGATTTGAGGTACCTGTCCGTGGTCATTTGAAGGTAGAATTGTTACAGGAGTGCTCCTGGTGTGCTCTTTCCCTTCTCTTCTTCAGATTTCAGGTAGGTTCTCTAGTTTCTTGTTGTTTCCGTGTTTTTCTTGTTGTTCCCTTTGTTCTTTAGTCTTCGTTTGTTTTGTTGGTTTCCATTTCGTGTTTTGTTCTAGTTTGCCTCCCGTTGGTGGGTTGGCTCTATGGGAGGGTTGTCTTCCCTCTGCACAGTTGTAGATTAATGTTTATAATGTATATTGTCATGGGTTAGTTCGTGTATATATGTAAATGTTTTTTAAATTTGTAAAAATCTTGTAAATGCTATATATCTTGTATATGTGTTTTAGACTTTAGCCCTCTATATTTTTATGTATATATCCTATATATCCTTTTGATTTTGTGAGTTCCTCGCGCTCCACCTTCCATTTTCAGCCATGAGAACGAGCTTGATGAGACAGAGTCGACACGGTTCAAACTCGACACCTCGCTGGTTCAAGCCATGGTGAATTTCTCTCTCCTCTGTCTCATCACCTTAATGGTGGGATTAATTTCCCATGAGTGGGCATTCAAACCATGTCCCATCTAGCATTTATTTTACCCTGTGTCAGCCCACTTGTCACCATTAATGCCTTTATGTTGCCTGCCACCTGACCACATGCCAACCCACGTTAGCTGAATATGGTTTCTTACTGGTCACATCTGCATGACAATGGCTAGATTATCTAGGCTCCGGGTCTCAAGAAATTCCTTGTCCTATGTTTCCCCTTGTCATTTGGTTTGATTTCCCTCAAAGTCCTATTCACATCTATTACAAGTATTCTGAGACTTTTTTGATGTATGTTAACACTTGTTGAACAGGTGGAGGGTGGTGACGATTTCCCTGGAGTTCTAATATTATTTTATATATATCACATTCTAACGATTCTCCGGTCTTGCAGGTTGCGGATAAGTTGATCAAAGATGTCTGAAGTGATCACCCCTCCTTCCATTCCAGAGCTGCCTACCACATCCACCCGACCGACCACCAAA
Organism: Thuja plicata; assembly: GCA_018584345.1. Lineage (NCBI taxonomy): Eukaryota > Viridiplantae > Streptophyta > Pinopsida > Cupressales > Cupressaceae > Thuja > Thuja plicata. The sequence continues at coordinate 700,956 of MU225076.1, forward strand.
ACTAAGGCCAAAAGGTTGTTGGAAAAGATGTCCTTGACCTCCAAATATCCAAAGGAGGGTTCCCTTGTGGGATCAAAAATAGAGTCTAGAGTTCAGGAAGTAACAAACATAGGGCCCGGACCTTGGGAGGAAATGCAAGGCTTGATTCAAGACATTTACAGGTTGAAGGCCACCGGAGATAATCTGGCCACTCAGATCGCCGCCTCCGGCATCATCAAGGCGATAAAATTTCCTTGTTCGATGCAATCAATGGATTTAATAATCCAACTAGAAACATTGTACAATGCACCAACTTAGACCATCTTACTCCTGGATCCTCGACCACTAAAGTACCCAGCAACGATTGTCACCCTGGACGTATCAACTTTTGCCTTGGGGCTAGGGATCCCATAGTTGAATGGATCCATTTTCTAGAATCGACTCCAGACATTGCAGGAGTTTGAGGGCACTGAAATTATTTCCCAGCAACATATCAACAACCACTGGCTAAAAATCCCAAAGAGGGATTGCAGGAGGATGAAGTTGGAAATTCCCCATAGAGAGTTCAAAGAGCCCATTTAGGCGGGCATTGTATTTTTATGCAGGATCTTTGGATTTCTCCATGCCCAGGATTTCTCAGCATGGATGTATTAATTTCTATACTGCATCACCACTCGTAGTCAAACTTTCAATAGGGTGGCCCTCATATCCAATCACGTAGACAAGCAACTAAAGAGTGTTGTCTAGAATTCCAAGTTCTATATGACATCATATGTACTATGGGCACTAGCACAACAAAGACCATCTTTTCTAGGTTTGGGAACAGTTGGGGAGCTTGAAAATGGGCCGGGCCAAATGACATCATGGGATTATTATCCCCATGTGCAATGGGAACTTAGTTTCTCAAATTTCTACCAGGTAAATGATGATTTCATTTACCACAACATTCTAACACTTACTCAGGATTCCGAGTACCGACTATCACAAGTGACGATGAATCTAGTCAGCACCTATGGCTGCTATTTTATTCAATTCCAACACCACACCTACATTCAGGTGATAGGCTTCAACGGGAAGCCCTATCTTCTTCCCCGGTATTGTAGAGATAGAATTATTCTTTTAGAGTTCTGCTGGCAGATAATGGATCTGCATGCCTTCTTTACATTGAACCTCCCATTCCCATTCTCATCAACGTCCCATTCCCATTCTCATGTGGGAATTATACATGCAACCTTGTCGCAGCCCGGGAGGCAGACAGTGAATTGAAGAACCTAGGGCTGGTGGAATTCCACCATGCCTAGAAGAACTATGATCCTCTCGACAAGATTTTTGCTACACTTCTCCAGGTATCCCCTCCCCATGAAGCAGACATTGAATATTTTTGGGGGGACTGCCAAGATAGTTTTGACCTCTGGGCCCGACAACATTCAAGGATGAGAAAAGGGCTCATGAAAATGCTTGACCTCCAAAATTTTTTGAAGGGTTTCTGAGATGATGGGCCGTTGGAGGACTAAGCATATAAGGGGCAAGGGTTGGACAAACTAGATCTCCCTCCGCTGGACTGAGCCACCCTTGAGGACCTAACAATTGAAGGGGTATGTCACCCCATTTTAGAAGCAAGTCACCAATATTTTGCCTAGGCATATCCCAAGAGCACCTGAAAGAAACCAATGGTCAAAAAGGCCATTCCCTCTTCAGCCAGTGTCAGACCTTCTTCATCTTCTGTGGCCGCTGAACCAAGCACAAGCAAAGGGAAAGAAAAAGAGGGCACCCTAGCCAAGGTGCCTCCCCAAGTTCCTACCCTCCTAATGGAACAACTAAAATAACAAATAGAGTCGGAAAGATTATCTAGCTAGCAGTTAAGTATGCACATATCCTCTGGCCTCCAAGTAACTCCAATGGCTGCTGCTTGCCTAACGAGATCCCTATCATTGGCTGCAATGATGAGTAGACAGGCCTTTGCTGAGGTAGAGTGCGCTAGCATTCTGGATACTGGGGTCCCATTGATGAGAAAGAATAAGAAAAAGGTGACCCCTACACCAAGCCCAACCACCAGTTTCGGTATGCCAGATGTGCCCCTGGTGGATGTCAGTTTAGACTCTCCCAAACTGGAAGATATTTTAGACTACTTACCCCCGCACGATGACTTCGATGACACTTTCTTGATGGAAGAGCTCATGGACCTCCAACAAGGTATAGGTCATGCGGTGGAGGAGATTGTAGCTCAAGATAAAGAAGAGGCCCCCGTAGAAAAGAAAATCTTGGAAGAGAAGGATACGTCAATGAAAGAGGCCCGAGAAGAAGTACCAAAGGAGCCTAAGTAGGAGAAGATATCGGTCCAGGAGACCAAAAATACACTAAGGTAACCCATAGATGAGAAATCGATGGTCGGGGAACCTGAACCCACGGGATCAATTGTACCCTTGACCATCACACTCCAAATGCCTTTGGTTACTATAGGTGATCAAGTGCCCCGGAGCACATTTGGTTAGGTAGTAACGATGGTCACCTTGTTGAATTTTGGCCAGAAACCTCACCCACCTCTAGAGGATGTTCCAGTGGAGGAAAATGTTCTAATAGATGAGGTTAATGAGGCCCAGGAGCAGTAGCAATAGATAGATCAGGAAGTCCCAGACTATGAAAATGTAGAATCAACTAACACCAGGAGGGATGAGTTCCCTAAAAATACAGACGATATTAAGACCAGAGAAAAGGTTCTAGATAGTACAACAGAACATGCGAGCGTGGCGGAAAATATTGAAGGTTCTGGAGAACAAGAAAAAGAATGAGAACAAGAGAATGAACCAGAACAAGAGCGGGAGAAAGATCCTGAAGACAACGTACATTCCAGGAACATACCACCAGATTTTGAAAGGAATCCCAATGAACAGGTCTTAATGGCAAAGCCACCCTAGCCACCTCAATGGCTAGTTGAATCAAAGAAAAGAAAGGCCTCGGCGGTGACCTCAGGCGCTACACTCTCATTGGCCGAGATGATGGCAAGGAATGTAGAGGCTAAAAATCCCAAGAAAGCACGGATAGTCCATACTCTCCATACTGGTCCAACAAGTAGCATAGTTGTAACAATCACAACACCCCCACCACATGCAGATGTGGCGACCGTAAGGCCCGATGAATATAACATAACAAAAGTAGCATTAGGGAGGAGAGACAAGCAAGGAAAATTGGACTTGCTAAAAGAGGCCACAAAAGAAATAAATGCCAATCTCCTCACACTTCTGGCAGAACATACATAGCATTTGTCTGAGGTCCACCCTGGAACCCCTTCCTCCAGATTGCCACTTGCGTAGGGTGATGTATATTATCTACGTATCATGAAGAAAAAGGCACAGGTTGTAGATGGGTGGGCCACCGAGCAAGTGGTCACCATGAGACAATTTCTGGTAGTGTCCCTCCTGGACCTTTATTGGGTTGACATTCTTCTTAGCCAGGCAAAGGGCTCCGCTCTTATATGGGAGCAAGATTTAGCAAAGTATGAAAAATGGAAGGCTGGACTAGAAGAAATCCACAACATAGGAGACGAAGTTGCCATAGATGCGGGGATTTTGGAAGATGAATCATATGATTCCCTCCAGGCCTAGTACTCCAGACTTGTGCTCAGTGGTGAGGTATGCAAGGAAGTGGTTAAGGTCTTGAAATAGAAAGTGATAGCGGCCCAATACCCCTTAGGTTTGTTTCAAGCATTCATGGTTGGAGTATCGCAAGTTGATCCCTTCACCACCAGGACATGTACCCAAAAGGACTATGTCCTCAACAAGTTTAATGAGCGGATGGAGTCCCTGTATCCACCTGCCAGAGATTTTGACTAGGACAGGTTATCTAGATTATCCAAGACAATGATCTGATCACATGATGCCATCAAGATGGTGGATGAATTCTGGAACGGGGCCAAAGATGTCCAGGAAGAATTGCAGGTTGTTCGCAGCTGGTGGGATAGCATCAAAGATGTAGATGAAGAAAGCATAGGCCAAGTGTTGGAGGCTTGGGAAAAATCATAAGGAACAATAAAGTTCTCCAGAGTTTGGAGAATCTCACCAACCATGTATCGGTTGTATTCATTCATTCTTTCGAAATGTAAGTTCCCGAATCCTAGAATTTTAGATCCCACATTTTTGTATTCTTTAAGTGACTTGTGTCTCGGTTCCCAAGGCCGACCGGTCACTTTCAAGGCAATTAATAAAGGTTGTTAGAAGCTAGGTAACTGCAATAAGGCACATCATCTTAACAAGAGGGTTTCTTACAGATGGTCTTCCCAAGGCACCGCTTCAATGTTACACCTGGCACATCAAAGACAGTGAGCCACCCTCCCATTTATGAGGCATGTAGCCTTGATCCTCGGGGGATCAGATTTATTGTTTTCCTCTCGGCTCTCTTCTCGAGGCCGATTCTTCGACTCCTCTTTTCTTGTCTTATTCTTATGACATGTCAAACCTTTCCCATCTCGAGGTCTTTTTGTAGCGTGGCGCAGGTAGTACCGGCCATCAGAAATAGTATTATATTGTAAAGTGTAAAACAAGTTAGGTTAAGTTTTAGGTCAAATCTTGTGTATAAATAATAAGTCCAACCTCATTCCAAGGGTCTGCGAAATTGATGATTTTGCAGTCCATAGCTAATAGAAATTTTTTTTTTCTCAGTTCTTAGTTGCAGAGCTCAATGCTCCATAGTTTCTAAGCTTTTAGTAGTTAAATGCTCCCTTGGAGCCACTATTTTAATACACACCAGTGCTTGCTGGAGGATATGTTAATGAAGAAGGAAGATTTCTATCAATGAATTTGTTAGCATTCTGATCTCTGGGTTAAAAATATTTTATGATTTGTTTTCTTTATGTCCCTTTCTCTGATACTTCAAGTAGATTAATGACCTCCTTTTCCTTCACTATTGATTAAATATGAGCTGACGGTTCTGTATTTATTTAGTATTTAGTGTAGCATGTTAGAGCATTATTGATGTTTTGAATGTTTAGTATAACTATAAGTAGATGAAATCTTTCTAACTCTGTAGTATCTTTTGAAGTTTATTTGTTAAGTGAATGCGTGCTTGTAGGAAACCCCACTTACTTGAATCCCTGGATAAGACAAGTTAATATAATCAGCTATCCCCCTCAAACAAAACAATCACATTTCCCAACTGAGCCCCCGCACTATTGAGACCCGAATCTCATGTGCTTGGAGGCCTGGGGAATCTCATTTCCCCGGACAACCTTTACAAGAAAAGTTGTCTGGTACCTTGGTACCCGGTGACAACTTACATCTGTTGGCGGACCCAGTCACAAAGTCCCGTCAACATTGGGCTGGAATAAATCCGCAACATAGGAGAAGAAGTCACCATAGAGGCACAGATTTTGGGAGACAAATCATATGATTCCCTCTAGGCCCAGTACTCTAGACTTTTCCTCAGGGGTGAGGTATGCAAAGAACTGGTTAAGGCCTTGAAAGAGAAAGTGACAACAGCATAATACCCCTTGGGTTTGTTTCAAGCATTCATGGTTGGGGTATCGCAAGTTGATCCCTTCACCATCGGGATATGTATCCTGGAGGACTACGTCCTCAACAAGTTTGATGAATGGTTGGAGTCCCTGTATCTACCTACCAAAGATTTTGACTAGGGAAGGTTATCTAGATTGTCCAAGACAATGATCTGATCGCATTATGCCATCAAGATGGTAGATGAATTCTAAAACAGGGTCGAAGATGTCCAGGAAGCATTGGAGGTTGTTTGCAGCTGGTGGGATAGCATCAAAGATGTAGATGAAGAAAGCATAGGCCAAGTGTTGGAGGCTTGGGAAAAATCATAAGGAACAATAAAGTTCTCTGGAGTCCAGAGAATCTTGCCAACCATGTATTGGTTGTATTCATTCATTCTTTCGGAACGTAAGTTCCCAGATCCCAAAATTTTGTATCCCACATTTTTGTATTCTTTAAGTGACCCGTGTCCTGGTTCCCAAGGCTGACCGGTCACTTTCAAGGTAGTTAATAAAGTTTGTCAGAAGGTAGGTAACCATAATAAGGCATGTTGGCTCGACAAGAGGGTTTCTGACAGATGGTCTTCCCAAGGTGCTGCCTTAATGTTACACCTAGCACATCAGAGATAATGATCCACCCTCCCATTTATGAGGCATGTAGCCTCGATCCCTAGGGGATCAGATTTCTTATTTCTCCTCCCAGCTCTCTTTTCGAGGCTGATTCTTCCACTTCTCTTTTCTTGTCTTATTCTTCTGACATGTTAAACCTTTCCTGTCTCAAGGTCTTTTTGTAGTGTGGCGCAGGTAGTACCAGCCACTAGAAATAGTATTATATTGTAAAGTGTAAAATAGGTTAGGTTAAGTTTTAGGTCAAATCTTGTGTATAAATAATAAGTCTGACCTCATTCCAAGGGTCTACGAAATTGATAATTTTGCAGTCCATAGCTAATAGCAATTTGGTTTTTCTCAGTTCTTAGTTGTAGAGCTCAATGCTCCATAGTTTCTAAGCTTTCAGTAGTTAAATGCTCCCTTGGAGCACCCACTGTAATACACACTAGTGCTTGCTAGAGGATATGTTAATGAAGAAGGAAGAGTTCTATCAATGAAGTTGTTAGCGTTCTGATCTCTGGGTTAATGGTATTTTATGCTTTGTGTTCTTTATGTCCTTTGTTATGATACTTCAAGTAGATTAACAACCTCCTTTTCCTTTGCTATTGATTAAATATGAGCTGACAATTCTATATTTATTCAGTATTTAGTGTAGTGTGTTAGAGCATTGTCGATGTTTTGAATGTTTAGTATAAATATAAGTAGATGAAATCTTTCTAATGTTGCGACATCTTTTGAAGTTTATTTGTTAAGTGAATGTGCACTTGCAGGAAGCCCCGCTTACTTGAATCCCTAGATAAGATGAGTTAAGATAACCAACTATCCCCCTCAAACAAAATAGTCACATTTCCCAACTGAGCCCCCGCATTGTTGAGACCTGACTCTCACATTCCTAGTGGCAAGGGGAATCTCATTTCCTCAGAAAACCTTTATAGGTGAAGTTGGCCGGTACCCGGTGACAACTTACATCTATTAGCGGACCTAGTCACAAAGTCCCGTCAATAGAAACTGGTGCTAAAAGGAGGGCATGAACTCATCCCCCTCTGAGGATTTAGATTTTGCACCACCCAAGGGTTCCCTAAGCCATAGTTTTAGGAGTCAAGCCTTTAGCGAAATTGGGTCATTTTCACCAGCAAGTTTTGAAAGAGTCCTTAGATCAACTCCCAATCCCAGACAGTTTTTCAAACTTGAGCCTCCTGCTCAAAAGAAATAGACCCTGAAAACCAAGCCAACCACCATTGTCTGGGGATCTAACACATCCCAGAATACCCAAGTCCCCTAGACGATCCCAGGGATTAACACTCAACCTAGTCAAAATCCAACACCCCTGATGGCGGCATATTTTGGAAATACCGGGTCCCCAATGGGAACTTTTCCAGGTGCAGCCAATGATCTACCTTCGCACCCAGAAAAGATTTGTCCTCGATATGAGCACTTAGGCTCATGAACTGCAGAAGAGCATCTGCAGGCATACAAAGATGCCATGAATCAACACCGGATCCAACATCAAGACGTTGTGACCCAGATGTTCCCTCTGTCCCTGGGATAGAATGAGTTGAACTGGTACCTTAACCTTCCCACCAACTCCATCAACAATTGGTAGGACATGGAGGATGCCTTCCTAGCCACCTTTCCCATACATGTGGACCGAGTGTGGTCCCATAGCTAGTTCATTTCTATCAGGAAGGAACTAAATGAACCCCTTGTGGCATTCAACCACTAATTCTAACGCGCCTTGAAGCAGTGCACATGTCCCTTCATCCCATCCACGGATGTAACCATTCAGACCTATCTCAATGCGATGGACCCCTTTGTTGCCACTCTCCTCTAGAGAACCACCGCCCCTAGCGACTGGGATACTTTGGTGAAGGTTTAAAACCTAGCCTTGGAATTATCCCATGGTCTTAACAAGTCCCCGGGTAGGATTGGGCAGAGCATGCCATTTAAAATGATAGCCGACGGAACTTCTTACACTGGAGGATATAACCCCAATCAGGCAATGGGTGCCCCTGCAATGGCCATGAATCCCCCACCACCACTAATAGACCAGTAGGCCCGGTACATATATCCATCTCAGACCCAGACAACACTGGGTCTAGAGTCCTTCCCCTAGAACCAGCTGCAGAAAATGCAACAACCACAGACACAACCATTTAGAGTGTCTTTCTTCCAGTCATCCACAGTTGGAGGATTGTCGCCCTCGACTCTGGCGAATGCTGTTGCTTTCCCGGGAAGCCAACAACAACAACCATCACACTATGACACAAATATCTAGTTGACCACCAAGGTTGAATTCCTTTGGTGAATGTTTTCCACACTAACTGTGGACATGGGTCAACTGAAGGCGGGGTCCTTTGCACCCCACAACACCAATTCCCAGAGAGGAAATATTTTCTCCGGCCAACAAAACAACAATGTAAGAGGAAGAAATTATAACAATAGGCCTTGGACCAACCAAAAACAATGGAATAATAACACCAATACTAGAGGTCCCCCTCTAAACTAAAACACCAATCAAAGTGGCGCTAGACCTTCCCATTTCACGCCAGTCACAGATTTCTAGCCCATGACCAATTAGTGTAGATTTCATGACATAGGCTCTCACAGTGAGTTAAACTGTGCCATGCTGGAGAAAGTCATCATGATATCCTAGCTAGACAGACAACAAGCTTCTAATCCTACTCCCCCAGAGCCTCCTGTACAAGATCCCACTTACGGTGCATTCACCTGTGAGACTGTCTTCTTTGTAACATACAAGGAAGATGAAGAGGAACCCAAACTATAGGGGTTCTTTGATGAATCTATTTTTACCTTTGAGGCCAATGCCTTCACCAACCCATAGACTCCCTACAACAATCAGAGTCAGGCTAGTAAGGGACCAGTTTACACACCCACACCTCCCAAGGAAACTCCTCCCTGGGACAACATGACTGATTGGTCTGCCCCTCCAAAAGGCCCTAGCTCTAACTAAGCTAAGGACCCAGCTGAGGGAAGCAACCAATTCCCAGGAGGAAGGTTCGACATCATGAAGGCGTTAGAATAAACCACCACCTCCATGACCTTCATGGAGGTTTTGCTGAACTATCCCGAGAAGAAGAAGTCTCTTCTGAAGGTCTTGGGAAACCTGAAAGCCGTCAGTCACCCACCCAAGACTGTCTCTTTTGAGGACACCAATGTGGCTTTCTTCTGAGGGAATAGTGAATATCCTCCCTTCTTGCTAGGCTTGAACATGCAAGGAAAGAATATACATAACTACCTAGTAGATTCTGGGGCTTCGGGAAACATCATGCCTTTATCCATATGCCAGAAGCTTGGATTTCGACCCACCCCGTCTAACGGTGTAGTAATCGAACTGGATAATACTGCTGTAAAAATGGTGGGTAAACTGAAGAATGTCTGGATTCAACTCATCCAAGACCCCAGGATAGCCAGCACAATTGACATACAAGTGGTTGACATTCCAAATACTTATGGGATGTTATTAAGTAAGAATTGGTCTAAGTCCTTGAACGGATATTTCTCGACCGACTTCTCCCACCTATGGCTCCCCTGGGAAGGAGAATCTAACCAGATCTGGGTTGAAAGTGAGCCCCAGATGAGACAGGTCCTCACCAAAGTCGAAAGGGTGAATGAGGTCCTATTCTCTGAGACTTCCCCCAGGGTGTACATGTGTGTGTATATTTGTGCACCTGTTATCTGCAACACAACACTTCAATAAGGCATTCTGTTAGTGAGAAACAAGGGTTAATGAACATATAAACCATAACTTTGAATTATTTATTTCTAATTAGGATGAGTGTAGAAAATAACATAAAAGCCCTTAGATTATGCTAAATACCAGTGACATAAACAACCTAGCATGAAAGATTTAGTTTAAAAATAATTATTCAACTATTTAGCATGAATATTACTCTAAAATGGACATTATAAACATATGAGAAAGTGACTAATGAAGTGTGTATGAAGCTAGGAAGTAATGGGTATCATAAAAATGCTTTGAGATTCCATCAAAATCTTGGCATAAAAACACTACAATTCAAAACTTGAGGCTCCTTATGAGCTCTAAATCCCTTCAATTTACAGAGGAATGGGAGAGAGAGAGGGGAGACAAGGTTCATTAATGGAGCCCCTAAGGTCATTAATGAGATGTAAGAGCCATTAATGCCTTAGGCATTAATGAGGGATGGGAAAGAGGGAATATCCATTAAGAATCATTAATGAAATTCATTTAAGAGGCATGGGAGGGAGTAAGGCTCAACTTGGCAAGTTGGTCCTTAGAGAAGTCATTCTTGAGAAAGTTGACTTTCTCAAGTGGGTTGAGTTGTTAATCATTCCTTAATGGAATGTGACAACATTAGGAGGTGGGTTAGATAGAATTAGAATGAGGATTCGATTAGCAAGGGTGGAATAGGTTGAGATGGGTTAGAACCTAGGGTAAAAGTGGTTGAGATAGGTTAGGTTGGGGTTTAGGAGAATATAAATGAAATGAATTAAACTTATTTAATTCATTTAAAATATAGGAATTAATTATTTAAGCATTTTGTTGCCTTTTAATAATTAAGGGGACTATAGCCATTTTAATTAAATTAAATAGGCTAGGGGAATGGGTTATTTTCAAGTGGGTAATTAATTTAGGGGTTTATTTAATTCCTTTAAAATTAAATACTATAGCTATGTTTGAATTTGTTTTGATTTAATTGGTTTAAATTGATTTGAATTGTATGGCTATAATAGTTTATATAGTTCAGTGATAAAAATCACCTAGGACATTAAATTTGATTTAAAATGAATTATGCCAAAGTAACATTGTCATGACATAATTGGGGGTATGATCACACTTAGAGAAAATAGAGTCCATAGTCAGAAAAGACCAAATTCAGGTAGTTACATTTGCCCCTCTTTGAATTGATGTGTGAGCAGTGCATTGATTCAAAGAAATTTTTTGATTTTGACTTCAGAAAGATTGAGAATTCCATTCTTGTTTGTCGAACAAAATGTTGATGAGATCAGTCTCGCACTTGATCGAACTAAACTGATAGAATTGCTTTTGAACTTGGTTGTCATCCAAAGATCAATAAAATATTTTTAAGGATACCAATTTTGAACTTGGTTGTCGTCCAAAGATTGATAATACTGATTCTGAACTTGATTGTCATCCAAAAGTTAGTAAGAAGCTGCCAGGAGCTTAATAAGAATCTTTTAAAATGAGGAAACACAAGATAGCTAGCTTATGAGAACCAAAGCTTTTTATCCAAAAATTTTGACTTAGTCAAGGAAACTGTTATGCCCCTAGTTTGCTTGATAACGAAGTCATTTTAATGCTATTTTGAGCAAAAATTTAATTGATGATAGTGTGATCATGCCCCATCGGGAATGAAATCAAAGGAAAATAATAAATCCCTTATTTGAAAGAACGTGTCACTTGTAGTAAGCGGTTAGGGCAAGAAAGAATGGAGTAGAAGAAGTGGGAAAAGAAGGTGTGTTTAAAAATAAACACATGATTATCAAGTTAATTACATGGAAATATGAGTAGTGAGATGGATAAAATGATGTCAAACCAAGATTTATGATATAATGTACATTTGGACAGATTCTTAGAATAAATGAAGCAAATATGGAGTTTTCAAAATTATCGTAAGAATGGTACTGTGCTGCTTAAAACATTGTAGGCACCTTTGATTTAGTTCCTGATTGATAAAAAAGAGAACATAAATGTAATTTTAATTGTCTAGGAGGAGTTTCAGAACTCCTTAATGACTCAAAAGACCAATATAAGCCTCAAAAATTACCATTTCACTATTCATTTTCACTCTCATCCATAGTAATTCTAAGAGCTCTGTAGAAAAGATGGTAGTCCCTGTGAGGAAGTATCATTTCAAGATGAGCCATCGACATCAGCGCCCGACTGACTACCCACCTCTGGTAAGTGCTCATAAAACTACCTCGTGAATTTTGCAAATTTCAATTTCATGCATTTTGTAGGTTTTACAGCCAGTTGAATTTTGAATCACATCTAGGATTCCAGATCGCAACCTGTAAAACCCGTGTCGCATCTGGGATATTCCGGATCGCATCCGGTTTCTCCAGATTTCTATGTTGCATCCAGGGTACTCTGGATCACATCTTATTTTCTTGTTTTATTCTTGTTTTGTATGCTATTTCAACTTTGTTTCGTATCCAGTCATTTTAGGCTTGTACCCTATTTTTAGGGTCGCATTTCATATGTCGGGGATCGCACCCAGTATTCTCCATCGCATCTGGTATACCTCGGATCACATCCTGTAAAATAGATCGCACCCAGTTGGTTTTGGATCATATTTGGTTTACAGAGTTAGGATTTTTATCCTTTTAATCTATTTGCATGTTGTGGACCTTGAATCACTTAGTTGATCAGGATACTGCATCTCCTTGGTAGATAGAAAACTAATTTCACCATTGTATGTGTTAAAAATAGGTAGATTTTGAGGTAGTCACCTTTAGAGGCACATATCCAGGTCATGTGCTTGCATTATCTGGACTACTTTATGATGCTAAGCAGTCCACAATGATCTGATGTGGATTACATTCATTGATAGGTTTACCCGAGATAGGGGTAAATTGAGGGTTGTTGACTGCTCTGGCTGAGAGATGGCACTTAGAGCACAACACCTTCCATCTTCTAACCTGTGAGATCACAGTGACTCTAGAGGATGTATGGTGGATACTGCGTGTGCTGATTATGGGCCAAGAGGTATACTTTGAGTCAAGAGGTGGTGTGGCGATTGGTGCTGCACGTAGATATTTCTAGGATGACACCATCGATCAGAGATATCTGTCATGGGACTATATGGTTGATCATTATAATCACTTATCTTTGTACTTAGTAGGTCTGATAGGTGGCATCCTGATTCCAGATAGAGGTTAGCATGGATTCATGGTTAGTTGGGTAGGTATGCTAGAGTAGATGGTTACCTAGAGATAGATATTTGCATGGGGCAGTTGTATTTTAGCCCATATGTATTGAGAGTTGCACGAGATAGTATACCATTACACTCAGAGCATGACCATTGGGATTTTGATTCTTCAGTTCTAGGCCTGGGAGCACATCCCTATTACATGGCTGATTGTAGATAGACAGAGAGCACCAGAGCAGCCCTATATATACATGTATGCCAGCCTTATTCAACAGTCCCATCTGGGTAAGGTCAAGTACTAGCGCTGTCTTTTTGATGATATGACTAAGGTCATTTGGCGACCATATTTAGACCGTGAGGAGTGGACCTTGGATGCATGGAAGGTACCCTATTTATTTCAAAGCTGGTATCTTATTGGGAGGACCAGATACGTCATAGAGTGGTTTATTCACACCCGAGTGCTGAGACAGTATAGCTGCCATCAGGGAAGAATACAAGATATCACTGTGTATGCACAGATCTAGGATGAGGCAGTATTGTGGGGTGCTTAGTTACAGTATGAGACAGCTCACCAAGAGATTCATGATATGGTTAGAGTAGACTGGGATCTCTGCCTTGAAGTTGATGATACAGGTGTCTCTAATGGATATGCTGCGAAGATGCTTTAGTACCCATTTCCTTGTTTTACAGTGCCAGAGGAGATCATTCCTCACATAGAGGAGCCTTTGGATTATGATCCTAAGGATTGCCCAACCAAGGGGAGAGGAGGAGTATAGAGAGACAGGGCCCTGGGTACACATGGAGGTCGGGATGGTGGTAGGGATGATAGAGATGGTAGACGTCCTCCTCCTGATGAGGATGACAGGGGAGATGATAGGGGGTGGTGTAGTGGGTGGCCATGCAGATGTTGCTAGTGGGAGTGGGGAGGGTCGACGCACCCGATTTAGATTTGTAGCCCCACAAAGAGATCTTGGTCTGCTCCTTACTAGGGATCAACAAAGACAGAGGCAGTAGAGGTCACAAGATAGACCACAGGACAGGGGACAAGACAGGTCTTAGGATCAAGATATAGGTAGAGACAGAGATACTCTTTCTAGATGTGAGTAGGAGAGAGAGAAGCTTAGAGCTTAGATTATAAATTTAGAGGCCAGAGCAACAACAACAGAGGCTAGGGCTACAACAAAAGATTTGAGACTGGCTATATCAGATGCTTTACTGCTAGACAGGGATAGGTAGATGGAGAGACTCTGAGTAGAGAGAGACATGCAGGCCCACACAACTACTCATCAAGGATAGAGGGTTCCCTATTATTATTCTCTTTACCATGCAATAGTGCCAGAGGGTCAGAGGGTAGTATCTTTTTCACGGTTAGCCTAGCAGTCTGAGGGGGCGATGCCTCCTCCTCCTCCATTTGTACCTCCTCCTCCTCCGCCTCCAAATCAGGGAGAGCAGGGAAGCCAAAGCTGATGTATTTTGTGACATTTTGTATATCTAAGTTCACATTGTATATTTGGATCCTGTTGAGATCCATTTTTGTATGTGTATATCTGATTCATCCTGTCTCACTGACACTCTAATACTCTTTATGCATTTTGTTCCATACTTTGATCTGTACCATATATATATCTGATACAGCTTCCTGATCTTGATATGTTTCATGATTTATTTATTTTTGATAGATTTTATTTGCACATGTGATGATATCTTGGTCTTTTGATAAGTTAGATTTAGATGATGACATCATTTTTATGATTTGGTTACTGATATAAATATGTTCAAATGATACTTATGTGAAGATGCAAATGTATGTTTCTTTTGATTTTCCCTTTCATGAAATATAGATGTATGGATGCACTTTATGATGTAAAAGTAAAAATGCAATACATGGATGCTTTGTTTTGATATTTTTTTGGTTTCTTCTTTTTATGAATGCAAAATGTATGCTATGGAAGTGCAACAATAGATATATCAGTAATATGGATGATGTAATTAACTTGATTTTAGAGGAAGAAAATTGAATTAATTTGGAGCTCATAATGCCTTTAATGCTTTTCCTTTCTTGTTTATAATCCATGTAATTTGTCAAAAAAAAAAAATGTAATGATATGCAGACTTTTAGGACTTTGTCACTGGTATGCAAGTGTATATCTTTTTATCATCATTGGGTACTCTTATGAAATGGATACCACCTAATAGTACAACCATCACTAATACCCACTGATATTATGATAATATGAATACTATGTTTTATTGAAATGTCAGAAATAGACTTAGGCATCAAGGCATAGAAGCCAGGATAACAAAATAATCACCTTCCTTTTAATATACCAGATTCTGAGTGAGGCAAGATATTGGACCCGTAGTGACCTTGAAAATTCATATCCTTGGGTACATTATGATTCGTATACCTTAGTGGAAATCTGGATAAGAAAATAGACAAGGAAATTATTTCAACCTCACCGTAGTTTACACATAACAAAGATCGAGATATATGCGGCTATCCACCCATATGTGGTAGCTCTTACCATAAACATCCAAGTTAGGTGAAATTTATAGGATCATTTGGAACAATCACCATATGAGAAAGCCAAGAAAACATTATGCCCCCTATCCTTGTGACTCTTTGTCTTTGCGCAGACGTCATTGAGTAACTAAGGAGACATAATAAATCATCAATTGAGAATCAAGCTAATAAAATTTATAATTACTTAGATGCCCCTAGTTGAAAACATCATCAAGACATGAAAGAATCATAATCAAACCAATATCAAACCGTGTGTTTAAGTAGTACTTGTTCATTCATATGTCAAACATAGTAGAGATTCATCAATCAGAAAATCAGAATATAAGCAATATGGTGTTTCCATGCCTATGTGTTGATAGGATAATCCGTTCATGTTTGTGATCCAATATAGCCTTGTAGGAACTCCATCATTGTAAGTGTCATGTCTAGATATGTGATGTTTGAAAAGACACCCTTGTTTTTGAAAAGTGATGTCATTTTGCATGTATCAAGAAACATTGTGTTTGCGAGGCAAACCATCCTAGAGAAACCTAGCAACCATGACCTACCAAACCAGGAAAGTTGCCCCCAGTGTAGAATGACTTATTCCTAAGATGTAAATGTAGACAAATCCCAAGCAAGGATAAGATAGCCATGTAGGAAATGAAGTCAGCATATGAGCACATGTGTAATTAGTGTCAGTAGTGCATTGATAGATGGAGTGTAGAACAAAAGTGACACCTGATTGCTAGGTTTTCATCACTTGGCAAGATCATTTCTTTTCTTTTTGCTACCAAGATGCCTGTTTTACCAGGTGCTAATCAAGGAACTTTTCTCTTTTTCAAAATTTTTGCTATTTTTTCTTTTTTGAATGTTTTTTTAGTATTAGGGTGCCTGTTTGCTAGGTTTTCACCAAGGATACCCTTTCTGTAGGACCTTTTTCCATTGTTTTTGGATTTCTTCAAGATCAATTTTCTGAATGTTTTTGGTATTTTGTAAAAAAAAATTTCTGTACAGGCTCTACTAGCTAAACATTAAGCGTAGAACCGCTTCAAGTGTAGAGTATTGATAGGATTTGGAAGAATGTCTCCCTCAGGTGTATCTAGTTGATAAGCTTTAGTCCCAAAAGTAGCAGTGATAACATAAGGTCCCAGCCAATTAGGTTCAAATTTTCCTTTCTACTCTTTGTTAGGCTGGTTCTTAGGATTCTCTTTGAGGATGAGATCTCCTACTTCAAATTTGCATGGTTTGACCTTCTTATTGTAACCTTTAGACATACGTGCTTGATACACTTTGAGGTGATCAAACGCTTGTTGTCTGTACTCATCTAGTAGGTCCAGAGAATTCACCCTATCTATGTGGTACTACTCATTAGTAACAAGACCTTGTAAAGATATCTGCAAAGATGGGATTTCAACCTCAATAGGTAGTACTGCCTCAATTCCATAGACTAGAGAAAATGGCATGGCTCCAGTTGGTGTTTTGATGCTTTTTCTGTAGGCCCATAGTGCTGGATTTAGTTGTAAATGCCAGTCTCTGCCAGACTTACTCACAGTTCTGTGTAGAATTTTGAGAATATTTTTATTGGATGCCTCAGCCTATCCGTTACCTTGAGGATAATAGATTGAGGAGCAGTGTTGAGTAATATGGAACTGTTCACAAAGGTCATCAATGTCTTGATTTTTAAATTGGCCCCCATTGTCTGTTACAATTGAAGAGGGTATCCCATATCTATAAATAATGTAGTTCAGAATGAACATAGCCACCTATTTGACAGTGGCTTTGATTAGCGGCATGGCCTTGACCCACTTTGTGAAATACTCAGTGGCCATAATGATAAATTTGTGTCCATTTGAAGAGTTGGGATATATTTGTCCAACCAATTCAAAGGCCCATTGCTGAAATGGCCAATGTGTTATGA
Source organism: Thuja plicata (assembly GCA_018584345.1). Taxonomy (NCBI): domain Eukaryota; kingdom Viridiplantae; phylum Streptophyta; class Pinopsida; order Cupressales; family Cupressaceae; genus Thuja; species Thuja plicata. The sequence goes on from MU225076.1 coordinate 718,343, forward strand.
AAGGTATTAGTTCTCTGGCAGGAGCATGGATAAGATTTCCATGTGTCTGGCATTTAAGACATACTTTTGAAAATTGAATAGAATCTTTCTCCATGGTAGGCTAATAATAGCCTACTCTGAGTAGTTTCTTGGCTAATGAAAAGTCGTTCAAGTGTGATCCACATACACCTTCATGGACTTATTTTAATGCTAGATCAGAATCTTCAAGTTCTAAACACCTAAGAAGTGTACCGTTGAGACCGCGTTGATATAGGTTGTTAGTTATGAGGATGTAATGTGATGTTGTCCTTATCAGGGATCTTTTCTCATTTCTGGATAGATTATTAGGGATAGTTTGGTCAAAAAGGTAAGTAATGATATCGGCATATTGAGATTGGTATGGGGTATTCAAAGCACATATTACCTGGTATTCAGGGGTATCAAATGCAGGATAGGATAGTTATTCCACCAAGAAGTCATAGCGGAATTGATGTTCTTCCAGTTGTAACATGGATGCCAAGGTAGCCATAGCATTTGCATCTCTATTCTTTGATCTTGGTATTTGCTGGAAAGTGACGAATATAAAGTATTTCTTTAGGTCATCAACTAGTTTCTTGTAGGGCATCAAATTCTCATCTTTTGTTTGATATTCCCCATTGACTTGATTGATAATTAGTTGGGAGTCACCATACATGTGTAACTCTATAATCTTCCACTCCATAGCTAGCTTAATGTTGTTTACCAATGCTTCATATTCTGAAATATTATTGGTGTATGGAAACATCAATTTGTAAGATCTGGGAATCATGTAACCTTGAGGGGTTATAAAGAGAACTCTTGCTCCAGAGCCTTGTTGAGTGAATGAACCATCAAAGTACATCTTCCATGGATATTTAGTCAGATGCATGATTGTTTCATCAGGGAATTCAATCAGCAAAGGTTCATCATCTTGAAGTGGTGAATCAACCAATTGATCTGCAAGGACCTATCCTTTGATAGCTCATCATTTTACATATTCAATGTCAAACTCACTTAGAATTAAGACCCATTTTGCCAAACGTCCTATTAATGCTATTCTGCTCTGAAGGTACTTTAGAGGATCAATCTTAGAAATGAGCTTTACTATATGAGAGAGCATGTAGTACCTCAATTTTTGTGATGCAAAGATGATTGCTAAGCATTCTTTTTCAATAATGCTATAATTAAGCTCACAGGCGACCAGTGTTCTACTAATGTAATAGATAGCTCTTTCTTTCTTGGTTTCATCCTCTTGTGCCAAAAATACTCCTAGAGATGTAGCTATAGCTGAAATGTATAAGAGTAGGGGCTTTCCATGAATAGGTGCCATAAGAATAGGAGGAGTAGCAAGGTATCCTTTCAATTTTGTAAAGTTTGTTTCACAGTGTTCATCCCATTTGAAGGTAACCCCTTTATGTAGTAATTTTGTAAAGGGTTGCGCCCTATCTGCAAGTTGGGACATGAATCTCCTGATGGAGTGGAGTCTTCCTTGTAGTGTCCTCATTTAACAAATGTTGCATGGAGGATCCATCTCTAGGATAGCCTTAACTTTAGCGGGGCCAACCTCAATTCCCTTCACTGAAACAATGAATCCTAGGAGTTTTTCTGATTGGACCCCATAGGCACATTTCTTAGGGTTGAGTCTGAGTTGGAACTATTCCATTCGATCCAATATCTTTCTTAGGTCAGAAATGTGAGTACCTCTTTCTTTGGATTTAGCCAATGTGTCATCCATGTTCTTGTGCATCATTTCATGGAATATAGTTTTCATGGCTCTTTGATATGTTGCACCGACATTCTTTAGCCCAAATGGCATGACATTCCAGCAAAATGTGCCCCATGCACATGTGAATACAGTTTTCTCTTGATCCTTAGGGGAAATTTTGATTTGATTATAGCCTGAGAATCCATCCATTAAAGAATACATCTGGTAACCTGCTGTGAGGTCCATAATCACGTCAATGTTAGGTAGAGGGAAGTCATCTTTTGGACAGGCTTTGTTCAAGTCTCTGAAGTCAGTATAGATCCTGATAGATTTATCATTTTAGATATGGGGACCACATTGGAGATCCATCCTACATAGGCAATGACTCTGATAAATCCAACCTTTAACAACTTTTCTAGCTCTACTTTAACCAATAATGCAACATGAGGATGCATCTTTCTAAGTTTTTGTTTCACGGGCTTGATCCCGTGAGATTTAGATAAGTGGTGCATGATTAGATTAGGATCTAGCCCTAGCATATCCATATAGGACCATGCAAATTTGATCTTCTTCTCTTTCAAGAACTCTATGAACTGTGCTTTCTCCTCTTCTAATAAAGATTGTGCAAGGTAGACTATTTGAGGATTTTCAATAGTGCCCAAGTTTACTGGCTGTGTTGGTTCAATCAGTACTGAAGACCTTTCCTGAAAGTGTTTGGGGAAGATATCAAGAGGCTCATCCTTTGGTGCCTCTAAGAGGTTTTCACCTTTGGATACATCTTTTTTCTTTACTATTTTGGGATCTGATAATGCCACAGAGTGGTTTTCACCATCAGTCCACTTTTTCTTTTTTATTTTCATTTTTTGACTGAGAAACTTGATATCTTCCTGTGACATGTTTTCACTCCTTGCAATGGTGGAAGAAGAGTAATGTTCACAAGCATTGAGATAACAAGATAGGGTGTGGTCATTAGGAAAGTCTAGGATAGGAGTAGGATCTATTTCAGTCCAATCAATTAGGTCTGGAAGTACCAATGTTAGGAAGTCAAATTCTGGGAAGGACATCACACTAGCATCAAGACCATTAACTGACATGACGCTATCTATTAAGTTAATTTATTCGATATTTAAATCAATAAGAGTGAGATCATCATTAAAAGGGTCATTGTTAGTTATATGCAGACCAAACTCTAGCGACTCGTCAGTAGAAATCTCATCATCATCTCTCTATAAAAGGAGGTTTCTTGCTGGTAGCCTATGAAATTCTTCTAGACTTATGTATTCACCAGTTTCTCCATCAATGATCAGAGGAAGGAACTATTCTTCTGCTTCAGGATTATCATTGTCATTGGTAGGAGTGTCATACTTTTTACAAGGTTTTGAGGGGGCCGCAAATATGTGAATTGTATCTATTCCAATATCTTCAGTGGCAACAGATAACTTTTCCCATTCATAGTCATGAGAGTCAGTGACCTCATCATTGGATCTGTTTAAGTATTCAAAAATGGTTATCTGGTGTACCCAGTTAGCTACTTGTAGGTCAAAGTGTGGTAGATCAAGGACATGTGAAACTGTGACCAATTGCCCCCAGTAAGGATGTAAATCCTGTTATCGGAGTGTCTCTTGAGTAATTGTTGCTATGGTGTCTCCTAACTCTTGAATGGGAGGTTGTGCTAGAAAAGGGGTGTGAAGATCTTGTGGTACCTCAAAGCTGGGTACATAGAATTCTTATTGGTAGTTGGGGTTCTATGTGCCAACATGTAAAAATCTCTCATAGGACCACTGTTCTAGTTTGTCTATTTCATCACTCCCTTTATCTGAGTGTGGACTTTCTTTTGAAGTAGGTTTATCCATTTTAGCATTAAAAACCAGTCCTATTTTATCTCTGGTATTCCAGAACTCCATGGGTATAGGCTCAATAAGCCCTCATCCTATGTCATTTAGAGGTCCCTTTCCTTTGTAACCCATTTGTGTGAGGAAATCATATCCCTTGCCATACTATTTTGGGGATATCTTCACATGTTTGACTTCAGCCTCCACTGGTTCTCCTTTGTAAAGCCAGTCCAAGACTGCCTATTCTTTTGTGTTATCTGAAGAAGATGTGGATGCCTTTAAAATGCTAGTTTCTTTGTGTACTTATGGCTCTTTGGATGCTGTAGGTGTGAATGTCGATGAAGGTTTTCCATAGGATCTTGGTGACACCAGAAGTTTTGTTAATGATGGAGTTAGGTCCATCTTGTACTCTCCCATACATGTTTCTTCAAGTTTCAAGGTTTTACTAAAATTCTTCATAACTATGTCCTTGGTGGTTTTAGGAGTAACTGCATCCATAGATTCTTTGTTGTGCAAGACCATGCTACCTGCTTTGATATTGTTGCAAGTGTAGTTTACATCTGCAGGAATCGTCACTTCCACCGCATTATGTGGGAATTTTATGCATTGGTGGTAAGTGGATGGTACAGCTTGCATTTTGTGAATCCATGGTCTCCCTAACAGGATATTAGAGGCCAATGGTAGATCCAGAACCTGACATGTGACATTCCTCTCAATCGGTCTGACTCTGATAGGTAGAACAATAAGACCTCTGGAGCACCTTTCTTCCTCATCATAAGCTTTGATAGTTATTTTTCTTTTAGAGTCAATTTTTTGTTCTGAGAGATCCAGTCTCTTGATTAGATCCAGTGTACAGATATTCAATCCTGCACCTCCATCTATCAACATGTGTCTAACATAGGATTTATGAATTAGGACTTTGATATGGAGAGGTTGATTATGTGGATGGGTCAATGATTTATCATCCTCTTCAGAAAAGGAGAGGTAGTGTGGCGCTGAGATGCGACTGACCATCGCTTGGAATTTGTCTATATCAATATCCTTTGGGACATTAGTAGCATGTAGAGCCTGTTCTAGGATTTCCCTATGTATGGTGGATATCTTGAGCAACTCAAAAATGAAAATTTTGGCAGAGGTTCATTGCAATTGGTCTATCAAGTCATTTTTCTCTAGGAATAGTAACCACATGTTTTGTTGCTAGTTTAGGAATAGTGACAATAGGAACCTTGGATGTCGATGTCAGTTTTGGAGGTCCTTTTATCATGACCTATGCTTGGCTCCATGTTACAATATTTGAGTGGAATGAGACACCTTTGATTGTGACCACATTGATGGATGTGGTTTTAATGTCTAGCATATTGATCACATTATCATTCTTGGAATAGGTGTAGTTTACCTCATTACTCTTCACTTTAGATGTTTCTCCTTGATCATAATTAGGAAAGGGTTTGTTGAATGTTGTATGATCCTCATTGGTAGTGTGTCCATCTACTTTGATCTTACCTCCTTTAGTGAGGTCTTGGATGACATGTTTAAGCTTGAGGCAATTATTAGTCTTGTGTCCCTTATTTTTGTGGAAGACACAATAGGAATTATCATCCCACCACCTGGGTTTGACCATTGGTTCCCATGGTTTGGAATCTGGGATTGTGAGGACTTTGTTATCCAATAGTGTTTTTAGAACATTCTCAAGAGGCTCTCTCAAAGGAGTGAATGTTCTTTGAGGTTTTGACGTCCATGTCCGACCCTTTTTATTATCATTGTTTACTTTGGGTACGGGAGTTGTTACCTTAGCATCTTTGCTTGCTTGCATGCTATTGGTAAGGTTGAATACCTTGGGTTTAGAACTAATGTTAGAGGCATCAACCACTCCATCATTAACAAATTTTTTTTTTTTCTTCAACCATTTAGGCTTGTAGTTGGATTTGTTGGTTTTGTTCTCATTTTGAAGGTTGATCTCTCCCCTTTTGACCATGACTTCCTCAATACGGAGGACATTTTTAATCATTCTGTTGAAGCTTGGAGAGTCTTTCATTTGTAAAGTGTAGTTCAATTCAGGCACTAGATTATTAACAAATATCTCCATCTTCTCTATTTCGGGAATGACCCTTGAATATCATGCAAAAATCTTCCTCCACCTTTGTAAGAAGTGTGTAAATGATTCTCTAGTTCTCTGTTTGGTATTACATAGGTCCATCATAGTCACATCATGTTGGATGTTGTAGGAGTAATGTTGGATGAATCGTTGGATCAACTCCTTGAATTTTTTGACCTTAGGGTTTAGTTTTGAAAACCATTCCATGGCATTACCTCCTAGACTTCCTGGAAACAGTTGCATGAGGTAAGTAGGTTCGTGCATGTATTCTATGCTAAGAGCACAAAATTCCCTTACATGGTCATGTGGGTCAGTTTCTCCTGTGTACTTGTCATAATTTGGTCTTGCCACATTGGGAGGAAATGGGACCATATTGATACTCTTGTCAAAAGGGAATGGACAAATGGCGTCCAAAGAATATTTTGTTTTGGGCTTCTCTTTCTCCTGTTTGAGGTTTGTGAGCTTTGTTTGCATCAAATTGAGTTGTTTGGTGAGAATAGATATAGGATTTGGTACCCCCTTTTCTTTGAGATTTTCTACATCATAATCCTTGGGTAATTTGACACCTGTGGATGCTAGATGGAGGAAGTACTTTTCTTTATTGTCATCAATTATCCATTCCAATATCTTGTGGAACCTCTTACTTTGTTTGAGTTCTTTGTACTCATCTTTGGGGATCTCTCCTTCACTGTCTGATCCAAATGGGCCATTTTCAAATTTGGGTCCTTCCTCCTCATCCGTATCTTTGGGATTTTGATGTTTTCCATCGTTATAATCCTCAAAATCCTCACTCCATCTGTGAGTGTCGCTATCCATTTTTGGGGAGTCTAGATCAAGTAGGGAACTATGAGAAGTTTCTCTTTGAAAGTGTGGTGTTTTAGGAGGCACTTTCAATCATTTAGACATGTACTTGTTGTGTCTTGTGTTAACCATGAAGTTGTTTCTTAACTTTGTCAATGTTTCCCAATAGTGCAAGTGAGAGTTTCAGATCGTTCAAGTGGGTGTGTCTAGGTACAAGTAACTATTTTTTGTTGGTGGATGTAAGTGATTCCAGTGTCAGAGGGTTAGAATGCCTTGATAGTGAGCTGGGAATCAAGTTGTTGGTAGAAAGTGGGTAGAAAACACATATTGAACCAATCATGAAAGACTGACTAAGCATGCAAGGTAGACATCTCAAAAGAGTTTTGAAATTTCAATAGGGAGACCAGAAAAGACAACAAGAACCAGATAAAGAGCCAAAAGTGTATCCTAATCAACTGAGACTTTCTAAGAAAAAATTCTACAAGTAACTGTTGTCCTAGATGCGAGCCTCTGATGATACCAGATGCGAGCCTAAATACTAGATGCAACTGTGTGTTGACCAAATGCAAGCTAGCATATAGGATGCAATTTCAAATACTATATGCAATGCAAGATATACAAGATGTAATTTTATGATGCCTTTGTCAGTTTTGATAGTTTTGAAATTTGTGTTTTTGGGAGTTTGTGAAATTTGTGTGATCTGTGATCGTGTTTGTAGACTTGCCAGTGAAGAACACATGTATCTAAAGGTTTGAATATTGTTTCTTGTTTAAAGAAGTTTAACTTTTTAGTGATTTTTCAAGCACATCAAATAGATTTGTATTTTTAGGAGAGTGAAACAAACACTCATCTTTTTCCTATTCTCTAGGTGGAGGATGAAAATCTTTGCTTGTTGACTCAGGTACACACTCAAATGCTAATCAGAATACAACCATCACCAAGCATGCAATGGCTCCAGTCATGATGCTGTATTAGCTAACTCCAAACGCAAGTGAGGGCACAATATGATGAGTGTCTTGGGGAAATTAATTTTTTCCTTGCACAAAGATTATCACCCTTTTGGGGGTGAATCAAGAATTCTTTCAGTTGAAGTTGTTGTAGATTATTGGGCAATCCATTCGAAACTATCCCCCATAGAATTGCACAAGGAAAAATTTAGGTGTATAGCCCTATGAGTACTTGAATGTATGTAGTCTCGCAAGCAAGATTCAAGTGGCTTAGCTCTACATAAACCCAAGCATGTTCAAGGAATGATGTCGAATTTCCATGAACAAAACTGGCTCTGTCTTTTGAGGCTTTAGCCTACAAGGAAGAAACTATTTATAGTGAGTTGGAAGGGTTGGCATAAAACCTGTCCTGACTTGGGTCATTCCCGGGAGATTTTTTCCTCAACCGGTAGGCCCTCTACTGTTTAAATATATGTACCAAGGATTGGCGAGCTTTGGACGTCTGGATTTCTGATTCTTCCAAAGAAGAAGAGCATACTCTCCTAATCTAAGTTGTTTTCTCCCAAAACAGAGTCAAGCAAAGTGGTTATTTCCCTCAAGCAATGTTGTGCCTAATTAGATGTTCCTATTTTAATGAAAACAAGATTGCTTGAAAAAGAGATTTTCCTTGTTCAATTAGCCACAATATTTAGTGAGTTTTCTTGTTCAATTTTTGTGTCCCAAAAATGAATTAAATAGTTGAGCTTGTTCTTTGATCCACAAGATTTTAGTGATTTGTGTTGTTCATTTACTGTTCCCAAAAGAATTATACAATTTGATTTCTTGTTCAATTAAATTCAAATTCCATTCAACCCATAAACTGATGTGAGTTTTTGATTTTCCTTAAAAGGAAAAGAGCATAGTCCTCTAGTTAGTTTAGTGATAGATTGGAAAATGTATCTTTAATGTTTAAAACAAGTAAATAGAGGTCAAGATGGGGGTTGGCAACCTGAAAAACCAAGTTAGTAGCTTTTATGTAGCAACTCCCATGAAAAACCACCAATGTCAACCTGAAAACAATCATTAAGCTACTCAAAAGATCAAAGAAGTCAAACACAAACGTTAGTGGTTAAGCAATGTAATTCACTAAAATTTTCACCAGATGCGATCCAGAAAGACATAAAATGACTCAAAACTAGATGCAAATTTCCTTACCAGATGTGATAGCATGCTCCTTTGATGTGATCCTAAATGAAAAATGATTTGGGAAATCTCGGATGCGAGCCTCGTTTACTGTGGTGCGAGGGCGTATCCTGGATGTGATCCTGAATGGCCATAAATGACCTTGTAACAAAATTCTGGGCATGCAAATTAGTGAAAAAGTGATGAAATGAGGCCAAGTTGAAAATCGAGCCCCACGGTGGGCGCCAAAAATGTGTGTATATATTTGTGCACCTGTTATCTGCAACACAACACTTCAATAAGTCATTCTGTTAGTGAGAAACAAAGGTTAATGAACATATAAACCATAACTTTGACTTATTGCTTTCTAACTAGGATAAGTGTAGCAAATAACATAAAATCCCTCAGATTATGCTAAATACTAGTGACATAAATAACCTAGCATGAAAGACTTAGTTTAAAAACAACTATTCAACTATTTAGCATGCATATTACTCTAAAATGGACATTATAAACATATGAGAAAGTGACTAATGGAGTGTGTATGAAGCTAGAAAGGAATGGGTATCATAACAATGCTTTGAGATTCCTTCAAAATCTTGGCATAACAACACTACAATTCAAAATTTAAGGCTCCTTATGAGCTCTAAATCCCTTCAATTTATAAAGGAATGGGAGAGAGAGAGAGGGGAGACAAGGTTCATTAATGGAGTCCCTAAGGTCATTAATGAGATGTAAGAACCATTAATGCCTTGGGCATTAATGAGGGATGGGCAAGAAGGAATATCCATTAAGGATCATTAATGAAATTCATTTAAGAGGCATGGGAGGGAGTAAGGCTTAACTTGGCAAGTTGGTTCTTAGAGAAGTCATGCTTGAGAAAGTTGACTTTCTCAAGTGGGTTGAGTTGTTAATCATTCCTTAATAGAATGTGACAACATTAGGAGGTGAGTTAGGATAGAGTTAGAATGAGGATTAAATTAGCAAGGGTGGAATAGGTTGATATGGGTTAGAACCCAGGGTAGAAGTGGTTGAGATAGGTTAGGTTGGGGTTTAGGGGAATATAAATGAAATGAATTAAACTTATTTAATTCATTTAAAATATAGGAATTAATTATTTAAGCATTTTAT
>MU225076.1:728061-750159 GCA_018584345.1 Thuja plicata
AATTAAACTTATTTAATTCATTTAAAATATAGGAATTAATTATTTAAGCATTTTATTGCTTTTTAATAATTAAGGGGACTATAGCCATTTTAATTAAATTAAATAGGCTAGGGGAATGGGTTATTTTCAAGCGGGTAATTGATTTAGGGGTTTATTTAATTCCTTTAAAATTAAATACTATAGCCATGTTTGAATTTGTTTTGATTTAATTGGTTTAAATTGATTTGAATTGTATGGATATAATAGTTAATATAATTCAGTGATAAAAATCACCTAGGAAATTAAATTTGATTTAAAATGAATTATGCCAAAGTAACATTGTCATGAAATAATTGGGGGTATGATCACACTTAGGGAAAATAGAGTCCATAGTCAGAATAGACCAAATTCAGGTGGTTACAGTACCAACCCCTTCAAATCTTAATGTTCGATTTCACCCCCGGGGAGGATCCCATAGTTCTGCAGAGAACCCAGGACCTGGAATAAAAATTGAGGGTTGAGGTTAACTCTCAGGGTGCCGCAACAACCCCTGTCACACTCTTGTCCGAAACCTGGTGCCAAGTGCACTACCAGAAACATTCAGAACTAGAGTGTGAACCATGCCTGGCCACTGCTACCTGGCATATCAATGCCCTTCAGAAGGAAGAACACATAGTTGATTCCCCGAAACCCAGTGCTCCTACTGGGAGTGCCTTCTTAGTGCCATGTGTCTGGGGATCCCAATCAAAAATCTCTCCAAAGGCAAACCCTGCCTACGTACCATCAGCACTAGAGGAAACTCCTCCCAATCCTTCCAAAAAAAATCCAAAGCCTATTTCATTTTCTCAACCCCAGATAGCAAACAATGACTTGTGGAACCTTAAGTTTGATGGGTCCCAATCCAAACAAGGCTATGGGGCCGGGGTTGAATTAATCAACCCACAAGGGAAATCCTTCCTCATGTCCTATAGGCTATAGTTCAACTGCATGAATAACGTCATGGAGTATGACGCTTTTGTCTTCGGACTCCTGTTTGCACTAAGGAAAGGAATCACTCACCTCCGGGCCCTGGGTGATCCAGAGTTGATTGTTAAACAAGTCTGGAGTTAGTATACCTATCATGATAAGAGGTTGGATGCATACCACAACTAGGCATGGAGCCTTATTGAAGATTTTGATACTTTCAGTATTGATCTTATTCCCTGGAGATGGAACTATGTCCCGGATGCCCTTGCCTTTTCTGCCAGCACACTTGAACCCATGGCTGGCTCACGACTCTGGAGATTTTCTGTTGAGATGATCCCCACCCCGTCCATTCCCGATAATATCACCCACTTTCAGGTCTTTACGGACTATCAGCATATCCTGGCCTTCATGGCCAATGTTGGTGTCTTTGAGGACCAGATAATGGAAGAGAGAGATCACGATGATACTGGACAGGGTGATGAAGATGATGGGATCATGGACCTACCAACCAAAACCATTCCAAAGAGGATGGTCACACTTAAATGAATCTTTGACTTGGACCCTTGGGGCCGGGAGAAGATATCATCCTCCTCTGAGGGGGGAAAATTTGAGAAAGTAAACATCGGCCAAACTGGTGAAGAGAAAATGATACATATTGGCACCTCCTGCTCCCCTAAGGAGAAGGAGAAGATTCTCATGGTGCTCTGAGAATACATAGATGTAATTGAGTGGGGGTATGAGGATTTGAAGACATACAACACATCCATCATGACTCATACCATCCCACTCAAACCTGATGCTAAGCCCTTCTGACAAAAGCAACGACTGGTCAACCCACTGAAAGAGCCTCTGATTTATTAGGAGGTTCAAAAACTACTGTCAGCTTGGATAATCTTCCCAATCTGGCATACTATGTGGGTTTCCAACCTAGTCCTTGTAAGGAAGAAAAGTGGCAAGATCCGCCTCTGCGTGGATTTTCAAAATTTGAACAAAGCCTCCAAGAAAGATAATCACCCTCTCCCCTTGCTGGATGAGGTATTACAAATCATGAACGAATCACAAATGATGTCTTTCTTGGATGGGTACTCTGGGTATAACCAAGTCATGGTTAAATTTGAATATAAAGACAAAATGTCGTTAACCACCAAGTGGGGAACATTTTATTATCGGAGAATGCCCTTTGGCCTGATCAACGCAGGGGCCACATTTCAAAAGGCCATGAACATTGCATTCGAGGGCCTTATGAACTAGTGTATAATCATCTACATGGATGATTTGACCATCTTTTTCCAGGATAGGCGTGATCATTCCTCCCACCTCACCCAGATTTGCAAGAGATGTCACCGGTATGGAATATCCCTTAACCGTAAGAAATGCATATTCAAGGTCATTGAAGGGAAATTGCTCAGGCATATTGTCTCCAAGAATGGTATATCCATTGACCCTGAGAGAGTTGAAGCACTACTAAACCTACAAATGCCCGGTAGCAAGAAGGAAATGAGGTCTTTCTTTGGAAAGATCAACTTTGTTCAGAATTCATTACTAGATTTGCTAATATTGTGAAGCCACTCAATGAAAGGATGAAGAAAGACACCAAAATTGAGTGGAGTTCTAAAGAAAAGTGAGCGTTCACCCAGATTAAATAGATGATAATGGAGGCACCAGTTCTGGCTAGTTCAGACCACTCCCTCCCCTTCTACATTTATTCTTTTTCTTCGCCGCATTTTGCAATGAAAGTTTTGACCCAGAAGGTTGAAGGGGAAGAATGACCAATAGCTTTCATGTGCTCCCCCTTTAAGAAAACCAAAGCTTGGTATTCATCCTTGGAAAAGTAGGCCTTTGCTCTCGTTTGCGCCATGAAGAAATTTTGGCATTATATTCTCTGGAGCAAGGTGCATGCTATCATTTTAGACAAGGCAATAAAATCTCTACTGATGCAAAGTGAGTTGGGTGAGAGATGAGGGAAATGGTTGGCCATCCTCCAGGGATACGATTTAGAAATGCAACCCATGAAGATAGTCTGAGGCCAGGGACTATGTAGAGAAATGGCAGAAGAGACTCCCCACATTGAATGTCAGACATATACAGTGGAGTCCATCATTTAGGATCCATGGTACACAGATCTGGTGTACCTATTGTTGAATAACAGATGCCCAAAGGGATTTCCCCCAAATAAATGTCGCACCCTGCGGTTGAAAAGTGCACACTTCATGATAAAAAATTCCATGCTTTTTCACAGAAACTATGAGGGGGTCTATCTTTGGTGCATTAATAGGGTTCAAGCTACAAAAATAATTAAAGAATTCCATGGGAAGTTTGGAATCAAGCATGGCTCAGCTGACGCCACTACCCATCAGATTCTCCAGGCTGGATACTATTGGCCCTATATCTTTAAAGATGTCTACACTCTCGTCAGGAAGTGCCATACTTGTCAAACCATGGCACATCATGAGCAGAACCAGATTATGCCTTTGCAGCTAGTTTTTGAAGCTAGACCCTTCACCCAATGAGATTTTGACTTTATCAGGGAAATGAATCCCAAATCGTCTACCAAACACTGGTACATTTTAACTGCAACCGATTATTGCACCCGGTGGTCTGAAACAATACCTTGTAAAAATAACATGGTAGATGTAGTCATAAAATTCCTGGAAGAAAACATCGTCATGAGATTTGGAATGCCCTTTGCTATAGTATGTGACAATGGTCTAGTGTTTTCTTCAGCACAATTACTCAAATGGACCTATGACTGGAAGATCACTCTGAAGGTTTCTAGCAACTATTACCCCCAGGGGAATGGTGTGACGGAATCAACTAATAAAAATTTACTTGAAGTGATCAAACACCTGTTAGAACAGAATCCCTGAGACTGGCACCAAAAGATGATATTCGCCCTCTGGGTGGATTGTATTCAAATTAAGGCCACCCTGGAGACATCCCCATTCCATCTAGTTTACAGCCAGAACCCAGTGTTCCCCATTAACCTAGAAATCCCAATTTTATATTTTATGTAGGAATTTAGCAACCAAGACAATATTGTGGAGGTTCGGCTCCTAAATATGGTGCAAATGGAAGAAAAAAGAGATGGGGCCCTTGAACACTTTGCACATCACCAAGCAGTAGTGAAATGATGGTTTGGTCAGAGAGCCTAGTATAAAGCCTTTCAGATTCAGACTTGGTCCTCTTGTGGGATAAAGCCTAGGAAAAGAAAGGAAAACACACCAAATTCCAATGACTCTGGCTCAGACCATATTTGATCTCAAAGATCTATGGGGCCAACACTTATCACCTCAGTACCATGATTGGGGAAGCCGTCCCATTACCCGTCAATGGACAGTTTCTCAAACATTATTTTGAATGAGGCAGGTTTTGTCCGGAGTTATACTATATGTAAATTTTTATTTCTTGTAAATATTTCTTTCCCGGCTCTCCATTTGGAGTGCCTTGTCTTGTAAATAGTTTTGTTGGCTGTCCTCTGGGACTACCCCTTTTCTTTTTGTTTTGCTTTCAGTTTTGTTCTTTCTTTTTTCTGGGTTTCTAGTGTTTTGTCCCCCTTTTTATAGGCTGGTATGCTTGGCATAACATCTAGTCTCTGGGATGATACCTTTGGAAAATGATGAACTTGGAATCTATTGTTAGTACGATGGAATTGGTCTGATCTCCAGAGTTATTTTGCAAGTTTGGTAACTAGATATGGGTGATCTTCATCAGATCCATCCCTAGAAGTTAAATAAATTATTCCTTGGTCTGGAGTTTTTCTTCCCTATGTAGCAAATTGAGATGGATGGAGGGGTGAAATAAGTACCGCCATTAAATTTAGCTAAGATTAAGCTTAATGGTGAAAGGAGTACCGCACTCCCATCTAAAAAATAACAAAATGATAAGGAAAGAAGAAAGGATGGAGAAACTCTGGTATTCAAGGGAAAAGAGAAAATTTGATGACATTGGTTTGACATGCCTAGTGCCTCTTCTCTGCTTCTCCCAAAGGTCATTGGCTTGATTTTCCTTCAAAGAACACACATCACAACTAACAAAAGACAAAGGATTGAATCATGTATGGGCCAGATTTTCTCAGACACTTTACGCCTTGCAAACAGGATGCTCTGAGTAACGATTAATTCCAATTTTGCTAACCAGAGATTTTATGGTTCTCAAATGTGCTAAGGAATTCATCCCAGATAGTCACCATTTTTTATGCCCTGCATACCCATCCCTACATTTTTTGTGCAAAATGTTGGGCCCCCTTTTTCACTTTTGGCTCTTGCCTTGTTTTCTTTGTCTTCTTTGTTTTCTTTTCTTTCTTCTCTGGGATTTCCCTCCCATGAGGTTTGTTTTCTTTCTAATTTTGTCTTTTGTGTCTCTAGGACCTAGTCTCGTAGTTTATTGTTCTTTCCAGAGCTGGATTCTGGACTCTGGGATTCTCCGCCATGATGTCTCCTCCTCACAAGAAGATATGGTTGCATGGAATCCCCAGGCCCAGAGTCCGAAGGTTTGCCTATTCCAGAGTTTGTGGGGAAAAGGAGGTAACTTTCTTTTACCTTGGGTATGAATAGAAATTACATGCCACTTTTATAGTTATCGCGATTAAAACACTGGTGCATTCAGAGCGATTCTTAGGCGACTAAACTATGATAAAACTGTGATTACCCTGTGCTTAGTGGGTTGTTGCCAGTTGATTTGAGGTACCTGTTCATGGTCATTTGAAGGTAGAACTTGTTACAGGAGTGCTCCTAGTGTGCTCTTTCCCAGCTCTTCTTCAGATTTCAGGTAGGTTCTCTGGTTTCTTACTGTTCGTGTGTTTTTCTTACTGTTCCCTTTGTTCTTTGGTCTTCATTTATTTTGCTAGTTTCTGTTTTATGTTTTGTTCTGGTTTGCCTCCCGTTGGTGGGTTGGCTCTATGAGAGGGTTGTCCACCCTCTACATAGTTATAGATTAATGTTTATAATGTATATTGTCATGGGTTAGTTCGTGTATATATGTAAATGTTGTTTAAATTTGTAAAAAGCTTGTAAACACTATATAAATGTTGTATATCTTGTATATGTGTTTTGGCATTTGGCCCTCTGTATTTGTATGTATATATCCTGTATATCCTTTCAAGTTCACAAGTTCTTCGCACTCCACCTTGCATTTTCACCCATGAGACCAAGCTTGATGAGATGAAGTCACCATGGTTCAAACTTGACACCTCACTGGTTCGAGCCATGGTAGCTTTCTCTCTCCTCCGTCTCATCACCTTAATGGCGGGATTAATTTCCCATGAGTGGGAATTCAAACCATGTCCCATCTAGCATTTATTTTACCTTGTGTCAGCCCACTTGGCACCATTAATGCCTTTATGTTTCCTACCACCTGACCACGTGCCAACCCACGTCAGCTGAATACAGTTTCTTACTGGTCACATCGGCATGGCAATGAATAGATTATTCGGGCTCTAGATCTCAAGCAATTCCTTGTCTTGTGTTTCCCCTTATCATTTGGTTCAATTTCCCCTAGAGTCCTATTCATGTTTATTACAAGTATTCTGGGAATTTTTTGATATATGTTAACACTTGTTGAATAGGTATAGGGTGGTGATGATTTCCCCAGAGTTCTAATATTCTTTTATATATATCACGTTCTAACAATTCTCCAATTTTGCAGGTTGCGGATAAGTTGATCAAAGATGTCTGAAGTGATCACCCCTCCTTCCATCCTGGAGCTACCTATCATGTCCACCCGACCGACCACCAAAAATAACATTGAAAGGTTGTTGGAAAAGCTGCCCTTGACCTCCAAATATCCAAAGGAGGGTGCCCTTGTGGGATCAAAGATAGAGCCCAGAGTTTAGGAAGTAACATACAGAGGGATCGAACCTTGGGAAAAAATGCAAGGCTTGATTCAAGCCATTTATAGGTTAAAGGCCATCGGAGATAATCTGGTCACTCAGATCATTGCCTTTGGCATCATCAAGGTGGCAAACTTTCCTTATTCGGTGCAATCACCAGAGTTAATATTCCAAATGGAAACATTGTACAACACACCAACTCAAACCATCTTACTCCTAGATCCCTATCCACTACAGTACCCAACAACAATCATCACCCTGGATGCAACAACTTTTTCCTTGGGGCTGGGGATCCCACAGTTCAATGGATCCATTGTCTGGAATCAACTCTAGACATTGCAGGAGTTTGAGGGCACTGAACTTATTTCATGGCAACATATCAACAGCCACTGGCTGAAAATCCCAAAGAGGGATTGTAGGAGGATGAAGTTGGAAATTCCCTACGGGGAGTTCAAAGAGCCCATTCAGGCGGGCATTGTATTTTTATGCAGGATCTTTGAATTGCCCCATGCCCAGGATTTCTCGGCATGGAAGTATTACTTTCTGTACTACATCACCAATCACGTAGACAAGAAGCTGAAGAGCATTGTCCAGAATTCCAAGTTCTATATGACATCATACATGCTATGGGTACTAGCACAACAAAGACCAGATTTTCCAGATTTGGGAACAGTTGGGGAGCTTGAAAATAGGCCAGGCCAAATGACACCATGGGATCATTATCCCCAAGTGCAATGGGAACTTAGTTTCTCAAATTTCTATCGGGTAAATGATGCTTTCATTTACCACAACATTCTAACTCTTACTTGGGGTTCTGGGTACCGACTATCACAAGTGGTGATGACTTTGGTCAGCACCTATGGATGCTATTTTATTCAATTCCAACACCACACCTGCATTCGGGTGATAGGCTTCAATGGGAAGCCCCATCTTCTTGCCCAGTATTGTGGAGATAGAATTATTATTTTAGAGTTCTGCCAGTAGATGATGGATCTACACGCCTTCTTTACATTGAAGAAGGTCATCAATGTCCCATTCCCATTCTCAAGCAGGAATTATACATGTAGCCTCACCATAGCCTGGGAGGCAGATAATGAATTGAAGAACATGGGGCTGGTGGAATTCCACCATGCCCAGAAGAACTACAATCCCCTTGGAAAGATTTCCGCAACACTTCCCAGGGCATCCCCGTCCCACAAAGCAGACATTGAAGATTTTTGGGTGGATTGTCAAGACAGTTTTGACTTCCAAGCCTAACAGCATTCAAGGATGAGCAAAGGGCTCATGAAAATGATTGACCTCTAGAATTTTCTGAATGTTTTTTGAGATGATGGGCCGCTGAAGGAACCAACAGATAAGGGGCAAGGGTTGGACAAACTAGATCTCCCTTCGGTGGATTGGGCCACCCCTGAGGACCTAACAATTGAAGGGGTATGTCACCCCATTTTAGAAGCAAGTCACCAATATTTTTCTTGGGCATGTCCCAAGAGAACCCAAAAGAAACCAACGGTCAAAAATGCCATTCTCCCTTTAGCCAGTGCCAGACCTTCTTCATCTTCCATGGCCACTAAACCAAGCACTAGAAAAGGGAAATAAAAAGAGGGCACCCCAGCCAAGGTGCCTACCCAAGTTCCTACCCTCCTAATGGAACAACTAAATCAAAAAATGGAGTCAAAAAGATTATCCAACCAGTATTTAAGTACGTATATATCCTCTGGCCTCCAAGTAACTCTAATGGCTTCTGCTCGCCTGACAGGATCCCCATTGTTGGTTGCAATGATGAGAAGATAGGCGTTCACTGAGGCAGAGTCCACCAGCATTCTAGACACCAGGGTACCACTAACAAGAAAGAAGGAAAAGGTGACCTACACCAAGTGTAGCCGCCAGTCCTGGTATGCCAGATGTGCCCCTGGTGGATGTCAGTTTGGAATCTCCTGAACTAGAAGATATTTCAAATTCCTCACCCTTGCATGATGACTTCGATGACACTTTCTCGGTGGAAGAGCTCATGGACCTCCAACAAGGTATAGGTCATGCGGTGGAGGAGATTGTAGCTTAGGATAAAGAAGAGGCCCCCTTAGAAAAGAAAATCCTGAAAGAGAAGGATACATCAGAGCAAGAGGCCCATGAAGAAGTACCAAAGGAACTTGAGCAGGAGAAGATACCAGTCCAGGAGACTAAGAACACACCAAGGCAACCCACAGATGAGCAACCGATGGTCAGGGAACCCAGACCCATGGGATCAACCATACCCTCGACCATCATGCTCCAAATGCCTTTGGTTACTCCGAGTGATCAAGTTCCCCGGAGCACATTTGGTGAGGTAGTAATGGCGGCCACCTTGTTGAATTTCAGCTAGAGACCTCACCCACCTCCAGAGGATGTTCTGGTGGAGGAAAATGTTCCAACAAATGAGGTCAATGAGGCCCAGGAGCAATAGCAGCAGATAGATCAGGAAGTCCCAGACAATGAAAATGCAGAATCAGCTAACACCAGGAGGGACAAGGTCCCTAAAAATACAGATGATATTAAGACCAGAGAAAAGGTTCTAGATAGTACAACAGAAGATGCCAGCATGGTATAAAATATTGAAGGTTTTAGAGAAAAAGAAAAAGAATGAGAACAAGAGTAGGAACTAGAACAAGAGCGATAGAAGGAGCTTGAAGACAATGTACATTCTTGGAATGTACCACCAGATTCTGAAAGGAATCCCAATGAACAAGTCTTAATGATGAAGCCACCCCAACTGCCCAAATGGCTGGTCAAATCAAAGAAAAGAAAGGCCCTGGCGATGACCTCAGGGGATACACTCTCATTGGCCAAGATGATGGCAAGGAATGCAGAGGCTAAAAATCCCAAGAAAGCACATACACTCCATACTCTCCAGACTAGTCCAATAGGTAGCACAGTTGCAACCATCACAACACCCCCACCAGCTGTAGATGCGGAGGCTGTAAGGCCCAAAGACTATAACATAATAGAAGTAGCATTAGGGAGGAGAGACAAGCAAGGCAAATTGGACTTGCTAAAAGAGGCCACAAAAGAAATAGAGGCTAGATACGTCATGCAGGGCCAAAAGCTAAAGGAGGAAAGAGAGACAAATGCCAATCTCCTCACGCTTCTAGCAGAACTTACACAGCCTTTGGCCAAGGTCCACCCTGGAACCCCTTCCTCTGGATTGCTGCTTGTATAGGGCGATGTGGATTCTCTACGTATCATGAAGAAAAAGGCATAGGCTATAGATGGGTGGGCCGTCGAGCAAGTGGCTGCCATGAGACAATTTCTGGCGGCATCCCTCCCAGACCTTTATCGGGTTGACATTCTTCTCAGCTAGGCAAAGGGCTCCGCTCTTATATGGGAGAAAGATTTAGCAAAGTATAAAAAATGGAAGGTCGGGCTGGAAGAAATCTGTAACATAGGAGAAGAAGTCACCATAGAGGCAGGGATTTTGGGAGATGAATTACATGATTCCCTCTAGGCCTAGTACTCCAGACTTGTGCTTAGGGGTGAGGTATGCAAGGAATTTGTTAAGGCCTTGAAAGAGAAAGTGATAGCGACTTAATATGCCTTGGGTTTGTTTCAAGCATTCATGGCTGCAGTATTGCAAGTTGATCCCTTCACCACCGGGACATGTACCTTGGAGGACTACATCCTCAACAAGTTCGATGAGCGGATGGAGTCCCTGTATCCGCCTGCCAGAGATTTTGACCAGGGCAAGTTATCCAGATTTTCCAAGACAATGATCCGATTGCATGATGCCATAAATATGGTGGATGAATTCTGGAATGGGGCCGAAGATGTCCAGGAAGCATTGGAGGCTGTTCATAGCCACTGGGATAGCATCAGAGATGTAGATGAAGAAAGCATAGGCCAACTGTTGGAGGCTTGGGAAAAATCATAAGGAACAATAAATTTCTATGGAGTCTGGAGAATCTTGCTAACCATGTATCAGTTGTATTCATTCATTCTTTCAGAATGTAAGTTACCGGATCCCAGAATTCTGGATCCCACATTTTTGTATTCTTTAAGTGACCCGTGTCCCGGTTCCCAAGGCCAATCAGTCACTTTCAAGGTAGTTAATAAAGGTTTTCAGAAGGTAGGTAACCACAATAAGGTACGTTGGCTCAACAAGAGGGTTTCTGACAGATGGTCTTCCCAAGGTGTCACTTCAACGTTACACTTGACACATCAGAGACAGTGAGCTGCCCTCCCATTTATGAGATATGTAGCCTTGATCTCGGGGGATCAGATTTCTTCTTTCTCCTCCTTTCTCTGTTCTTGAGGCCGATTCTTCCACTCCTCTTTTCTTGTCTTATTCTTCTAACATGTCAGACCTTTCCTGTCTCAAGGTCTTTTTGTAGTGTGGCGCAGGTAGTACTGGCCACCGAAAATAGTATTATATTGTAAAGTGTAAAATAAGTTAGGTTAAGTTTTAGCTCAAATCTTGTGTATGAATAATAAGTTTAATCTCATTCCAAGGGTTGGAAAAATTGATGATTTTGTAGTCCATAGCTAATAGCAATTTGGTTTTTCTCAGTTCTTAGTTGCAGAGATCAATGCTCCATAGTTTCTAAGCTTTCAGTAGTTAAATGCTCCCTTGGAGCCACCATTGTAATACATACCACTGCTTGCTAGAGGATATGTTAATGAAGAAGGAAGAGTTCTATCAATGAAGTTGTTAGCGTTATGATCTCTAGGTTAACGATATTTTATGCTTTGTGTTCTTTATGTCCTTTGTTATGATACTTCAAGTAGATTAACAACTTCCTTTTCCTTCGCTATTGATTACATATGAGCTGATGGTTCTATATTTCTTCAGTATTTAGTGTAGCGTGTTAGAGCATTGTCGATGTTTTGAATGTTTAGTATAACTATAAGTAGATGAAATCTTTCTAACTCTGCAGTATCTTTTGAAGTTTATTTGTTAAGTGAATGCACATTTGCAGGAAAACCCACTTACTTGAATCCCCAGATAAGATGAGTTAAGATAACTAGCTATCCCCCTCAAAACAAATAGTCACATTTCCCAACTGAGCCCCCGCACTGTTGAGACTTGACTCTCACATGCTTGGAGGCCTGGGAAAACTCATTTCCCCGGACAACCTTTACAGGAAAAGTTGGCAGGTACCTCGGTACCCAGTGACAACTTACATCTGTTGGCGGACCTAGTCACAAAGTCCTATCAACACGGTCCCAAGTGGTTTTTCCCCTAATAGGGTTTCCACATTATAAATCTATGTGTCAAATGTGTATATGGCTCATTTCTTTGATGTTTTTCTTTATACATTACTAAAATAGGATGATTAGTAAACACTAAGTTATTTACTATATTTTGGTAAAGGTTAAGAAAAGATAGACTACTATTCGGTAAAGCTTAAGGAAAGGATAAATATTATAAACACCGATTAGTATGTACATGTTAGATTCACACAAGGCATACATCTTGTAGAACTGAAGATAACTAGAGGTTTTATATTTGTGGTATAAAATTTTGGGTTGATTTATTGGATTAATTTTTGAGGCCACTAGTTCACCCCCCCATCTCAGTTATTCTAACAATTGGTATCAGAGCTTGTGTGCTTAGAAAGGGAGCTTAAATAATCAAGCTAAAGATCACAAGATGAGAAAAAGGGATGTGACTAAGTTGAACAAGGACAACTTTTCATCATGGCAAAGTATGATAAGACTCCACCTACCAGGTATTGGAAATGATATCACATAGTACTTGGATGCTAAATTTGTGTTACCCACTGGACCTCTAATAGTTGATCAATTGAGAGAAAAGAATGAACACAATTCTATGATGATAGAACTTTCTTCCTCACTCTTTGATGTTGAATTTGAAGATGTCAAATCATGCAGCATTGCAAAGAAAATGTGGGACAAACTCAATTTAGTACATGGAGGAGATACAAATGTGATGAGAGCTAAGGAAGAAAGACTAAGAGGAAAGTTTTATGACCTCAGAATGAATGAAGGAGAAAACATCACTAAGTACAATAGTAGAATAAAAGAGGGTTTTAATGCTATCTGAGGAGTAGGAGGTGTACTTGAAGAAGAAATAGTGGTAAGTAAAATTATCAGAACCTTACTACATGTCTATGCTATTAGAGTATCTTCTACACAAGAAATGAGAGTGGTAGCAAGTAATAATGTTACTCTAGATAGTATGATTGGTAGACTTATTTCATTTTAGATGAATAACTTTGACAACAATGTCCTACCAACTATTGAGTTTGCATTCAAATCTTCTTTGAAAATAAGTAAATAAAGTCATAAACACACTATGAGAAATGATAGTGAAAGTGATAGTGATGATCAAGAACTTGATGGGATTGAAGCACTAATTGCTAGAAGATTGTAGAGAGGCAAAGGTAGATACAAAGGTAAATTACCATTGGTATGTTTTAATTGTAAAGAGATTTGACACTTTTCTGCTAGATATCCTAACAAGAGAAAAGAAGATAGAAGTAATGAAAAAAAATATGAAAATAAGTTTGACAGAGGTGATGACAAAGATTACCGAAGCAATCAACAATTTGACAGAAGAGACAACCGAGACTACAAGGAAAAAGGAAAGAAGGCTTGTTACCTGGATAAGAACAAATATGGAAATACTGACATCATATCTGATGAAGATATTGAGGTGGTATTCGTTTCTATGAAGGATGATTCAGACGAAGAAGAAAGGTATGTTGAGACTGCACTCATATCTAAGGTTAGTAAGAATGATGTCTGGATTATTGATAGTGGATGTACTCACCACATGACTGGAGATAAGGAAAAGTTTGAAAATTTTGAATATTATAATGGTGGATCAGTAAGAATGGGTAATGATTCACCTTGTGTGGTTGAAGGTAAAGGAATCATCATGTTGAATAATTTGATTGAATGTGAAAATACATATTGGGTGAAAGGACTTAACTATAGTCTATTGAGTGTTTCATAGCTGAATAACACAGGACACTGAGTTGCATTTGAGAACAAAAAGGAAAAGATATTTAATTAATCATGAAGGTTGATTAAAACTGGTGAACAAAAAAAAGGTAACCTATTCTATCTTGATGATATTAATTCCTCTTGTTTAATGGCTAGAAACAAAGACATATGGTTGTGGCATAAAAGGTTATGTCATGTGAATTTTGACAACATGGTTAGGATAAGCAATAAAAGGAAAGTAAGAGGCTTACTGAGCATGTCAAAACTTGACCATGTCATGTGTAAGAACTATCAAAAAGGTAAAATGACAAAGTCTAGTTATAAGAGAAAAACCTACACATATAATGCTATTCTAGAGATAGTCCATACTGACCTATGTGGACCAATGAGAAAAAAGAGCTACTGTGGTGATAGATAATTCATTCTATTTGTAGATGATTATTCTAGAATGATCACTATTATGTTCTTAAAAGAGAAATCAAAAGCATTCAAGATGTTTAAATGGTATAAAGATACATTAGAAAAAAAAGTGGAAAAGGAAAAAATGTCTAAGATCAGATAGAGGAGGAGAATTTATTTATGATGAATTCACTAACTTTTGTAATGAGCATGGAATTAAAAGATAGGTCTCTGCACTGAGAGCACCATGATAAAATGAGATTGTTGAAAGAAGGAAAAGATCCATTGTTGATTGTGCCAGAACACTGATGATTGAGAAAGGCATCACACAAATATTCTGGAGAGAAGATGTTAGTATTGTTGTCTACACATTGAACAAAGTTCAATTGAAGAAAGACACCAATAAGACACCTTATGAGCTATGGTATGGATACACACCCAATGTAAGTTACTTCATAATTTTTGAAATTCAATGTTATATTTTGAAAGATGATAGAAATGGAAAGCTTGACTCCAAAGGTGAAGAAGGAATATTTCTAGGTTATTCTACCAAAATAAAGGCTTGTAAATGTCTTAACAAATCCTTTGAAAAAATCATTAAAAATGTAAATGTAAAAGTGGATGAATTTGTTGAGGAAAATGATGAGGAAAGAAGAAAGGAACTAGAAGACTACAACAGGTTTGTGTATAGTGAAGAACCTGACACTCTTCCTGAGAAACAGTGTATTTCTCATGAACAACAGAATAATGCACCCGAGCATCATGTTGCAAACATAAAAAATCAAGAAATTGCTCATGTTGATGCACCAAGTGATGAAGATAAAAAAGAAGGTAAAGATGATCATCAAAATGATGAACAAAGAGATGAACTAGTACTTTCCAAGTATTTCAGAAGACACCATCCACACAACCAGATCATAGGAGACAAAAAGGTTGGAATGAGAACAATAAGAAAGTCACCGAGCACTAGATGTTTAATTTGTGATTTTGAGCCTAAATCTATCAATACTACACTTGAGAATCAGGAATGGGTCAGTGCTATGAATGAAGAGACAAAGAAGATTGAGAAGAACAAGACATGGACATTAGTACCTAGACCGAATGACAAGAATGTCATTGGTACCAAATGGATATTCAAAAATAACTTGAATGAGAATGGAGAAGTCACAAGGAACAAAGAAAGACTAGTATGAAAAGGGTATGCACAAGAAGAAGGTATTGACTATGGAGAAACCTTTGCACCCATTTCTAGTCTAGAAAGAGTAAGAATTATACTTTCTTATGATGCTTCAAAGGATTCAACATATACAAAATGGATGTCAAATCTGAATTCCTAAATGGAATACTAGAGGAAGAGGTATAAATTGAACAACCAGGAGGGTTTGTTGATCCTTACAAGGGGAACATGGCTTGTAGTTTACACAAAGCCTTGTATGGGTTGAAACAAGCACCAAGAGCATGGTATGAAAGGCTTCACTCATATCTCATAAGTATTAGATTTGTAAGAAAAATTGAAAATAATAATCTATATTTAAAAGAAGATACTGATGATAACATTCCAATCGTTGAAATATTTGTTGATGATATCATATTTGGAAGTAATGATATATTATGCAAATCATTTGTTGATAAAATGAGCAAAGAGTTTAAGATTTAATTGTTTTGGGAGATCAATTTTATCTTGGTCTACAAATTCTTCAATAGGATGAAGGCATATACATCACACAATCCAAATACATCAAGGAAGTTCTCAAGATATTCAAGATGGGGGACTCCAAGCTAGTTGGAACACCTATGGAAACATGATGCAAGCTGAAAAATGAAGACAAGTCAACTGAGGTAAATCAAACCCTATATAGATCTATGATTGGAAAACTCATGTATGTTGTACATACTAGACTAGATATAGCACATGCAATTGGAATAGTTTCAAGATTATCTCCTAATCCCAAGGAATCACACATGACTGTTGTCAAAAGAATTCTGAGATATCTAAAGAATACCGAAGACTGTGGTTTGTGGTATAAAAAAGAAGGCAAATTTGAGCTTCAAGTCTATACATATGCTGATTGGGCTGGAAAGTTAGATGATAGAAAGAGCACAATAGGAGGAGTATTCTTTATGGGTGAGAGAATTGTCACATGGATAAGTAAGAAGCAAGGATGCATCTTACAATCCATTGTAGAAGCAGAATAAGTGACTACTACTGCAAATTGCTCTAACATTGTATGGATCAAACAATTACTGGAAGGTATGAATATGAAAACTCTTGAACCAATGATTATATATTGTGATAATACTAGTGCTATCAATATTTCAAAGAAATCTTTCATGCATTCTAAGACAAAGCACATTGCTATCAAGTATTAATACTTAAGAGAACAAGTTAAAGAGAAAGAGGTGATACTGGAATATGTTCAATCCAAGGAACAATTAGCAAAAATATTCACAAAGCCATTACCAAAAGATATATTTGAGTACCTAAGGAAGAGACTAGGGGTCCGACCCTTGTCTACTGGTCACTAAGCTGACTAGGAGGCTACATCAGCCTACACATTATCAGAAGATCAATCATGTTGATGCAAGATGGAAATGGAATGCAAAGATATATCAGTACACATAAAGGTACTTATCTACACAAACACCAAAGTTAGTGTATTGCTAATGGAGAGGAAATCCAAGGAATATATTATAAAAAAAAGATATAGTTTGGCATTGTTGTCAAAGGGAGAGATGTACTTAACGAATACTGAAATAAGTATGTATTCAATGAAATATATTATTGTCAAAGAAAGAAAAGAAGTATCCATTAGGGAGAGGAACAGTCAAAGGGTGAGAAAAGATTCAAAAAATTTAACCATCCATCCAAGGGGGAGAATTGGAGAAAAGTTAGGTCATCCATCCAAGGGAGAGAATTGGAGAAACATTAACACTACATATCTCTCTAGAAAAGGGAAAATAAATTACAAAAAAGAGAGAGACATAATCAGAAGGTGCTACATCTATCCAGTGAAGGGAATGAAGAAAGAAAGTACTCTGCAAGAATCAAATCTAAGCTTAAAGAGCTTACCGAGAGTCAGATATTTGTATTAGTTATAGAACAATAAGTTTGGTAGAAATTGTGGAACTATAACTAATATATTTCATATTGTATTAGTAGTATCTTTCCATCAATGCCAAAGGGAGAGATTGATGAAATATAACTGATTGAATGTTTGAAGATGACAAAGTTAATGATCACCAAGATGTAGAAAGTTAATGCAAGACATTAAATTAGTTAATGTATTATATCGTCATTGATGTGGTATGATTTCTCATACACATATTGTCACAAGACTTAAAGATCTAAGAAGACAAAGTTATTGTTGTCGATAATCATATACACCAAGTGACAATAAACCTTGACAGACAGTGTTACCCAAGAAAGTGTTACCCGAGAAAGCATTACCGAGTTAACTGCAGTTGTCACCGAATAGAACTGAAATTGATGCCTGATCTATTTGTAGTAGTCATCGAGCACAACTGAAGTGTTGACCGACAAGAATTGAAGTTAGGATATGACAAAACAACTTAGCTGGAAGGAGCTAAATATAGAGTTAACTGATTGATTACTTTGTTTTCATCGACCAGTTAAAAGATAAAGATAAGAAGGAGATTTAAAGCATATTTTATTCCAAAAAACAAGGAGAGATTTATGGATTAAAAATAAAGCAAGCATGGAAAGATTTGCGGATCAAGAAGTGATCAACGAAGAAAATAAGGACAAGAAATGGTGAAATCATGTTTATATAAATAAAAAAGTAATTCATTATGAAAAAGAGGAATGCTAAAGAGAATTCTGGTGAAGATAGAAGTCTTCATACAGATCTGATCATGCAAACTGAAGACCAGAGCTAAGAAATCTACAGACCCTGAGAAATAGAAAAACAACAACATTCACTAAGCAGAAAGAAGTGGAGAAAAGGAACTAAAGATAACATTGATCAGAAGAGGTATTATGAGCTTACAATAGATCTGAACATCTACAAGATTAAGTTGTATTTATGAATAGATCATATACTATTTTAGTTTAACCATTGGATCAAAAAATCTCTTAACAGATTAGGATTTAACCATCCTTTATATATTGAGATACATCCCAAGGAGTATCAAAAGTTTTTCATGTTGACACCATAGTGAATGCGAGGTCAAGTGATAAAATATTAGTGATAAATCCTCTAACAAGGTCACACTTAACAGTGTGTTTATAACCTTTAACAGGGTTGGCTCTTCACCGAGCTCACTTTAGAAGAGTGAAAATTTGAAGTTACCGGTCCCAAGTGGTTTTTCCTCTAATAGGGTTTCCACATTAAAAATCTATGTCAAATGTGCATATGGTTCATTTCTTTGATGTTTTTCTTTACACAATACTAAAATAGGATTGATCGGTAAACACTAAGTTATTTACTCTATTTTGGTAAAGGTTAAGAAAAGATAGACTACTATTTGGTAAAGCTTAAGGAAAGAATAAATAATATAAACACCAAGTAGTATATACATGTTGATTCACACAAGGCATACATCTTGTATGCCTGAAGATAACTAGAGGTTTTATATTTGTGGTAAAAATTTTTGGGTTGATTTATTGGATTAATTTTTGAGGCCACTGATTCACCCCCACTCTTAGTTATTCTAACAATTATTACCTGTCTTACCCTTTTTAGTTTCCTTCTTCTCAGGATCCACAGACTTCATATTAATCCTATTCTCTAGAGACTTTTTCATTTCATCTTTACTCTTATTATTCTCCTCCCTTTCTTCATTATCTTTTTGTTGGTCATCAATACAGGTTTCCACCAGATTATCAATCTTTTTAGATATCTCTTCCAAGATGTGTTGTCCATATTTAGAATATCCTCAATATCCCTTTTCTTTCCCCTAGGATCATTAGTATTAGGGATATCCATCTCGACCTCCTCTTTATTTCTTTTCTCCCTAATGTAACCCTCATCCTCAGAAGACTCCTCATCCAACACATCATCTGCGCTCGTACCTTCAATATCATCATAGATAGACAACATGATATCTTCTTCAAATGGACCCTTGTATATTTTTTTTTAGAAGGTTTACTGGTTTTCTTTCCAAAAGACATCTCCAAACTCTTTCATTTTAAATTGTCAATCTTCTTAGGAATTGATGGAAGTGCTCCAAGGTGTGCTCACACAAGCTTACTAAGGACTTCACTTGTCCCAATCTTCTTAGTATCCCAATCTCTCTCCTAGGATTCCAATAGTATCAATTCTCCAAACCTAAGACTATCCTAACTCAACTCTAAGATTTAGTCTTCTTGTGTTTAACCTTGAAGGACAACTATCACTAGTTTTGTCTTAATGCTTCACTCTAGCTTGAAGGATTCTAGGCTCAAATCCTTCATACCAAACTCACCAATGTTTCAAGGGTCATATCCTCCATTATAAAACTCATTATTCATCCTTCTAACTCCATTGGAATGGGTCTTAAATCCCTAATCAATCTAGTTCAAGACTGATTCCCAATTTGGTCCTAAATTAGGCCTAATTGACCAATTAGCCCTATTCAGAGGGATTATCTAGATTCTTTCTCAAAACTCGCACATAACCCCAAAAACTAACCTAGGATCCTAATACCATTTTTTAAGAACTAAAATATTTTGAAGGTTTTGGGCTCCTAAGTCATCCGTATGCAAGTGTCCTAAAATGTAGGGCTAATAGGGCTATTTTGGCTCTTCACAAGCAGTCTAGTGATTTCTACCTAGAAATCTATCCAAATGGATTAGAAAATCTCTTATCTCACTATTAGGAATCTATAAGACCCTAATTATTCTAAAACCACACTTGATTCATAACACTCACACACACCCCTTCTTTTGCATTCACTCTTAGCTCTGTCATTCACCTAATCAGACAGTCATTTCTCGCATAGGGCATGAATTTAAAAATAGAAGATTGGTTCTCCAGGAAACCTACTTGCATATATACACTTTAAAAAGGCTCCCCTACCATATTGATCCACCCTTTGAAGTTTCCCATGGTTGGATTCTATGGGGGAGCCATGAAACTAAAAACTACCTAGAGTGTACCAGAAAACACACTAAATCCTAAACAATTTACTAAGCCTAACTAATCAAATATAAAAAAATTTCTCATTGAATTAAAAAGTTTTACAAATATTCCTACTACATGGATCCAACACTGTATCAATATTTTCAATCCTTCAAAATACTGTTAACATCCAAACAACTCAACTGTATCAAAAAACCAGAACACTTGCTTCATTCACTTTCAAAAACTTGTTACATCACCACTCTACTTCAGGAAATGAGCCACAAGGTATCTTAAGATGCCTCCTCCATGTTTCTAGGCCACTTGAATTCAATTCCCCTTCCTACTTTGAAGGGAATCCAAAGTTGTCATTGTTGCATGCAACATTTGCAAAATTGCAAATGTTGTCACGACAACATTTTAGCATCTTTTGCATTAATGATGAAAACAAAATTCCATGATCTCTAACACATATCATTCAATGAATTAACATCATTAAGGAAATTTTAGGCACTTTTAACACCTTTCTTAGTTCTAGGACACCTTGAGACCATATTTCCTATTTTAGGCCTATAAAAGGACTAACTACATAGAAACCAAACTAACCTAAACTAGATTGGATATAGTAAGAACTACTAATCGATCTATTCAAACACATTGAAAGACCTTCTAAGGTCAAAATAAATGACACTGACTTGGCTAGAGTAAGTTACAAGCCAACATTAGACTAAGCATTGGGAGTTTTCCTAGGTGCTCCTGAACCATCCTCCCTAAATGAAAAGACTTCAATCCACCCTTGGATTGAGTAAGTTGGGATCAATGCCCAACTTTTTGATCCTTTACCCAAGTTGCATCAACATCTATTTGTCCATGCCACTTTACCAAGTGTCCTTTGTTGTGAGGCCTCACCTTGAACCCCATCGTAGTCTTCTAATTTTTTTCTTATGATAGATTTAGCATATGATACTTTTCTTTTGATGCACTATAGAAATTATGGACTTTATTCTTTATGCCATGGATTTGATTATTTTGGATGTATGGACACATGATGCTTTATGATAAACCTTATGGACTATGATATGTTTTCTATTATGAACCTTTATTTTGAGACTATTGATTTGGAAACTCATTTTGAATATGTTATGGTTATTGATGAGATTTGAATTTATTTGATATAGATGTTGAATTTCAATTTATTGCAATGTGAATTTTACCTTATGATAAATTCTTAAAATGAGAATTATGTAACCTTGTGATCTTTAGTAATAACTTAGTATATTGATTATGTCTATATATTCTGAAAATTTCTTATCTCTTTATGATGTATATTTACTTCCTCGGACTAGTGATATTTGAAATTGAGTGTGCAGGTAAGAAACCATGGTATTTTATCCGGGGAACCAAACAAAGGGATATGTGAACTCAATTGAGACAAGGTTGCGTCTGATGAGAGACAAGACCTCATTGTTTCATAATTTTATTCATAAAAGTAATTGGATGAGTGTGAAAGTGTAATCTTTAAATGTATTTCTTAAATTCTTTGTGAGTTTTGCCTAAGTGGATATGACATGGCCTAGTGATGTGTAAATTTTGTGTGTGTCATTTTACACTTGTGTTTTGTACTTGAGGCCATGACATGTCAACTTGGGAATGGTTGTCCACCTACCTAGATTAGTACATTGGTGAATCCCCATATGCATACCTTGGGTTGGGAGATGGGAGTGTGGTCACCTCTTTGAAATTTCGAAATTACTCTTAGAGTGGACTTTTAGAGGGGTTGTAGAGTGTCCAAGGGTGTTTTAGGGTCATTTTTAGGTAGCCCACTTGTTATACCAATAGTTAAGGGCCTTTTTAAACCTAGGATAGCCCTTATTTGACCATGTGACCCTTCCAAAAAGTTGATTTCCCAAGTTGGACGAAAATCAACTC
>MU225076.1:760356-794710 GCA_018584345.1 Thuja plicata
TGGGAGATCCAAGTTGATCAACCCCAAAGAAGGGCTAATGCACAAATGAATCAACTATTTGGAAAAGGAGAATAACAAAGGAGATACCTTAAATTCTATTAATTATATGTATAGAAATGATATATGAAATTAATTGAAGAAATAGGAGAAATGCACTAACCTTGAAATATTGCAGATCAAAGAATGTTGTTTTCTGAGGTCTGTAGACTATTTCTGGAAAAACTAACAGTTGATCTTGAACCAGAATGCAGAGATGAACAAAACCCATAAATATTTTTCTGTTATGATGTCATCTTATAAAAAAGGTTAACCTTTACCCTCAAATGTCAACCCTAACCCAATAATGTTGACCCTAACCTGCACAGGTCCGACAAAAAATCTATTTGCACCGTCCAAAAGAAAGCCGAAAAGGGTATCTAGATCTGGTCTCAAATCAACTGTTCTGTACCTCTACCTACAAGAAAAAGGGGATTGTTTGTTTTGAGGGATGGGTTTGCCTTGGTCAAACCCCAATTTTTGAATTAACCTCAAATATATGTAATTGAAATTGCAGAAATGGACAAAGTAAATGCATAAATTCACCTTGCTTGAAAAAGTCCTTGTGGCGGATTTGAATCCTTGAATCCACAAGTATGCTTCAAAATGTGGAATTTAGAAAGGTAAGATGTCTTCAATCTCTTTCTTGTAGATCTCCAACACCAAGTCTTGAAAGGGTTCTTGAATTTGGAATAGGCTTGGAAGGAGGTGGATGAAGAGATCACCAAAAGGGCACTATGTAGCTTCAATCCTTCAATGGCCTCCAATGGATCTCCTTCATGAAAATGGATACTTGACTGGATGAATGCTTGCTTGTAATCTTTCTTGATGATGTTTCTCAATTTCTCAAGGATGCATAGGCTTCAATAGAGAACTTAGTATCCCTTAGAAGACTTAGAGAGAATGAGAGAGAAAGCTTCCCTTTTATATGAAATTAGGGCACAATATTCTAAGGAGGCCTACATAGGAGGATTAAATTCCCATTAAAGCCTTTACCCCTAGGAGAGGACCTAGATTAAATATAATTTATGAATCAATGCTTCAAAACCTGAAACAGCCGACCCGGAAGCGGGAAATACTTTTTGCAAAGGCCGACCTCCAAAAACTATGAGACCCTAGGATCTGAATCCTGGGTCAAGGTCAAGGTCAACCTTGACCTAGGTTAGGGTTGAGGTAAACCCTAACCTAGGTTAAGGTTGAGGTCTACATAGACCTAAAAAGTTGACCCTGACCCTGAAGTCCAGAAACACTAGTCTGCAGTTCAGAATGCAGAAATCAGGCTAAACAGGAGCGGGAAGAGGGACATAACATGGGAGAAGCCATGTCAAGATCAGGAACCCATTCAAGGCACTTTTCATGACCCCAAATCAGTTACTCAAAAGGCTAAACACATCTACAATGGAAGTGCTTCCATTTTCTGACTATACAATTTTCAATAAGTGTCTTCCTCACTGTTTCATGTACTTCTTGCATAGAATGTGCAAATTCATCTACATAGCCACTTCCCTTGGCTCCACCCTTTAGATATTTCAGCTCAAATATTCCTCTTGGATGAAGGCCATAGACTATCTCAAAAGGACTCATACCAGTAGTCTATTCACTATTTCATTATAAGCATATTCTTCTTTCCCAATGAGTTGGTCCCAAACTTGACCATACTACTTAGTCAGACATCTTAGGAGGTTACCAAGGCTCCTATTCACTACCTTAGTTTGGCCATTAGTCTGAGGATGGTATGCAGATCCAAAAGATATGTTGGTCCCTATATTTTTCCATAGAGTCTTCCAAAAATGACTCATGAATTTTGTATCCCTATCTGATACTGTGCTCAATGGTAAGCCATGTATCCTGACTACCTCCTTGAAGAATAAGTGAGCTATCTAACTGGCATCATGGATTGTCTTGTAGGGTAAAAAGTGTTCCATCTTACTAGATCTATCCATAATAACATAAATGCTATTTGTTCCCTGTTTTGTCTTGGAAAATCCCACTAAAAAATCCATACTCAAACATTCCCATAGTCTGGTTGGGATAGGGAGAGGCTGGTAAAGGCATGCATTAGAAGATGTACCCTTTTCATTTTGACAGATAACACAACTTTCTACATACTTCTTAATGTCCAAATTCATCTTGGGCCAAAAATAGAATCTCTAAACTAATTCTTGGGTCTTATTGAGACCAAAATGTCTACTAAGTGCACCATTGTGCTTGGCTTGAATCAAATTTTATCTTATAGACCCTCTAGGAACACACAATTGAATTCCTTTAAACAAAAGATCACTCTACAAAGTATATTCAGAGAATTGACTATGAAAGTGATTCTTATATTCTTGACATACCTTGTATATGTTTACAAAGTCTCCATCTTTTGCATATAGATCTTTGAAGCTCT
This sequence comes from Thuja plicata, assembly GCA_018584345.1. Taxonomy (NCBI): domain Eukaryota; kingdom Viridiplantae; phylum Streptophyta; class Pinopsida; order Cupressales; family Cupressaceae; genus Thuja; species Thuja plicata. The sequence goes on from MU225076.1 coordinate 762,785, forward strand.
CTATTCCCATGCTCTGCTAGTGTATCTCCTATACTGTCAAGGCTCTTCTACTTAAGGAATCTTCTACCTTATTCTACAATCCCCTCTTGTACTTTATGTTGATGGTGTATGCTTGTAGGTATTCTACCCACTTCATATTCTTGTGACTGAGCTTATCTTGTGAATTTAAGAAGCTCAATGCTTGGTTGTCTGAAAAGACTACAAAATCCTTTGGAAGCAAGTAGTGCCTCCACTTTCTAAGTGCTTGGACCAGAGCATACATCTCTAGGTCATAAGAAGAGTTCTTCATCTTGGCTTCACTTATTTTCTCAAAGTGAAAGGTCACTGGTCTTCCCTCTTGACTCAAGACAACACCAATAGCTACATTGCTAGCATCACATTCCACTATGAATAGATTCTCAAAACTTGGAAAAATAAAGATCGATTGAGTAGAAATATTCTTCTATAACAACTAAAACCCATGGTTAGCTTATTAATTCCATTCAAATTTAGTTTTCAGCCCACCCTTGGTAGTGCCAAGCATAGGAGCACAAATTGCACTGAATTTCTTTATAAACTTTCTATAGTACTATACTAAGACATGAAACATTCTTACCTTAGTTGTTGTCCTTAGAGTAGGCCAGTTGATAATGGCTTCCACCTTGCTAGGATCCATGTTTATATTTCCTTGAGATAGTACAAACCCAAGGTATACTAGATCTTGTTTCATGAATTCACATTTCTCCAAGTTCATCATCAACTTCTGTTCATGCAGCTTCTTGGAAACTATTTGCAGATGTATGAGGTGTTCTTCTCTTATCTAGCTATAAATGAGTATATCATCTAAGTATACTACCACAAATTTGCCTATGTAGTCTTTTAGGACTTCATTCATGAGTATCATGAATGTGGATGGGGCATTGGATAACCCAAATGGCATTACAAACCACTCATACAGTCCTTCTATGGTCCTTAAGGCTGTTTTCCATTCATCTCCCTCATTGACTCTGATTTGGTGGTATCCACTCTTCAAGTCAATCTTTGTGAAAAATTTGGCTTCACCTAGACAGTCCATTAGGTCTTCTATCCTAGGAATAGGGAACCTATACCTAATGGTTATTCTATTTATTTCTCTAGAGTCAGTACATAGCCTCCAAGTTCCTCCCTTTTTAGGGGCTAAGATAGTGGGTACGACAGAAGGGATAATACTTTTCCTAATAAGACCTTGGCTTAGGAGTTCTTGGATCTATCTAGATATTTCCTGATTCTGTTGAGGAGTCATTTTATATGCATCCTTATTGGGAAGGGTGGATCCTAGAATGAAGTCTATTTGGTGGCTTACAGTCCTCTTAGGGGGTAGGGATGATGGTTTTCCATCACTAACAATGCCTTCATACTTTTGCAACATCTCCTGCACTTCCTTTGGCAATTCTCTCTTCTTGAATATCTTTTCTACAACTTCTTCTTTTGGTCTCAACACAAGTGCAAAGAAAAATTCCTCTCCTTATTCTAAGGATTCTAAGAACTCTTTCTCACTAACCATGAGAACATTGGGGCTAGATGATTTCATTTCTCCATCCTCCAATAGTGAATGTATTTTGAATGTCACATTGTCTTTCTTGAAAGAATATGAGCTCTTTGCTCCATCATGCATGTCCTGTCAGTCAAATTTCCATGGTCTACCTAGGAGTAGGTGACAAGAATCCATAGGCAACACATCACATAAGACTTTGTCCTTATACCTCCCAATTGAAAACTACACCCAACATTGTGCATTGACAAGGACATGTTGTCCTTTGTTTAACCAAGTGACTTTGTAAGGATTGGTGTGGGGTATCCTTTTCATTTTCAACTTGCTGACTGACTCCTCTAAAACTATGTTGTTAGTAGAACCTGAGTCTATGATGACTCTACAAACCTTTCCTATCATTTTTCACTTCACTCTAAATAGTGATCTCCTCTGACTAGGCTCTTCTTTCACTGGCTCCTTAATCAGAGTAAGTATTTCACCTGTGATTTCACTGGCTCCTTAAGTTTTCACCTTCCTTTGACTCTAAGGTACTTCAAGGTGTTTACCTCCACCACTGATGTCCTCTTGAACATAATTTACCCTTTTATCACTTCCTTGGGAAGTAGTGCCTTTCTCTGGACACCGATATGCAGGATGTCCCATCTGATTGCAGTGATAACACTTCATAGTGGAAAAATAATTACCTCTTCCTTGACTACTCCCTCTTCCTCTATTGTAAGAGTTCCTTCCTCTATTTGAAATCTTACTATTGGATTTTATTTCTTTCTTCTCAGTAAGATTAGTCTCTCCTTGACTCTTTGGTTTAGAACTTCTTCCACCATATCCATCTCTCTGTCCTTTATTGTCTCTTCCTCTACCTCTTCCTTTGGTAGTGCTAGAGTATTGTTTCTTTCTCAGCTTCTCTTCAACCTTGATAGAAATTTGGTGGCACTTATGAATGGTGTCTGGAGTCAAAAGACTCATCTCATCTTGTATGGTTCACTTAAGTCCATTAAGGTATCTTGATACCTTCACTTTCTCATCCTCTGCAATTCTAGACCTCATGAAAATCCTATGAAATTGTTCACTATAGGAGATTACTGTTACCCAAATTTTCTTCATCTAGTAAAATTGTCTATAGGCAGAGTAAAATGAGGCTCCCACAAGGGTAGAGCCCAGTCTGAGAAGAATATCTAAATTTTATGGTCTTGGTTGTGTCCTTTGTTACGTTTTCAGCTCTCTGGTTTACCCTTAATTCATGCAAATAACCTAAGTGTTAAAAAACCCTATGTATTTGATAGACCCTAAGTTGGTCCTTGACCCTTTCTATTTCTTCATTACCTTTTTGGGAAAATTAAGTGAATCTAAGAGCATGTGTGCAAATGTTAAGACACTTAGTCACTTGGTCATGTGAAGTAAAAAGAATATTCCATATCACCCAGCAATCAAGAGACTGCTCTTAGTCACGTTGTCTCCTAAAGAAAAGGAATATGCTATCTGGTTCTCCTGACTTTGCGCTAGCCATTGGATCATATTCTAATCCTATGGTTCTCACATAGTCTCATGAAAAACATAAGGTTAACTAAATAGTGTAGCAAATCAGAGACTAAGGTTAGTCATGTGATCTCCTAATAATTTAGAGTTAAGGATAAAGTTTGCTGACCTAGAGACAAAAGGATTTCACTTCACCATGGTCAAAGGTTGACTCAGAGCTGAGTTAGGGTTTGAAGTCAACACAAGGTAATCTTCATGTAGATTTGAGAAGATCTGATGATTGGCATAAAGTCTTGATGCCCAGATGTAGTCTATTTAACCTATGAGGAAATGGACCATGGTGCCACGTGTTCCAAGTAGATGTGGTGGTCACGTAGTCTCATGATAAACTCAAGGTTAAAGGAAATGTTTCAGCGACTTAGCGATATGAGAGATTTGGTGAAACTGACTTAAAGGCAGGTCAAGGTTGAGTTTTGGGGTAAAGTCAAAGTCTAAAGGGTAATGATTGAGAAGTTCCTGTCTAATCCAATGGTCTATGTAATGGCTTGATTACAAAATGATCAAAATATATTGTTGAAGGCATAACGCTAGGCTGCCACGTGTCTATGCAATAAAGCTGAGTAAAGGCAACAGATTAGAGAAAATATCTACGGTCACATTTTAAAGTGAAATCAATTTTGAACCTCAGCCCTGGATGAAATATCTCGCGCCAGCTGTGATTATTTTCTTTCAAACATTTAAAAATTAAAATATCTGATTTGAAGATTTATGACATAACTGACTTGCAAAGAAGTAGATGGAGCGGCCGACTTTGCAGAGGCAGAGTTATGGTGATTGGAAATAATTTCAAAGATATATCAGATTGATCAAAGATATTTTTATGATGCATTTATGAGTAGACTTGATAGTGTTAGGGTTTTCCAATTATTCTATTGCAAATCAATTGTAACCCTAATCTGATCGGATTGTATCCAAGCCCGTGTGCTGGGAAGTGAATATATTAGTTTTGGACCTTTTAGAGCTAGAGAGTTTTCTTGCTTAGAAGTTATCAGTGGCATTTTTTCTGCCCTCTAGCTTTTATAGTCTGTAATCTTTCATTGGTATTCAGATATTGCAAAGGCTTTTGTGACATTTTCTTTGTCCCTGGGCTTTCTTGTCTAAATTTCTCATACTAAATTAGGATATATTAAATGATTTTTAGAGAAATATTGGAGTTCTTGAGCCCTCTTTCTTTCTGCAATATTGTGTACTACTGCAGGTAATTTGATTCAGGTGAGTTTGTGGATATTATTCAGTCCCTTGTCATCTTGTCTCATTCCTGTGCCTAGTTGCAGAAGTGGATGTTCGTTTGCAGGTCATAGTTCATGTCTAGCTCATAGTGAATATGCTATTGTTTGTGAAATTACTTCTTTCCCTGAAGAACCTCTATTTATCTCAGACCTCTCTATGAAATACTTATGCAAGCCTATCTAGAAATTTGTGTTCTATTAGATCCAAGGTTTCATGCTGAGATTAGTTAATGTGTTATGATTAGGGTTACCTTTGGTGTATCACCTAGTAGGATAGTTTTCTTATTCAGTCATTTGCCTTTTAGCATCTCCTTCTATCCCTTTTCCTTCAAGAGTTTACTTTCATGCATAAGAAGAAAATTTGGGTGATTATCCAAGAGGAACCAGCCTAGAACCTGGAGGTCTCATTTTAGTTAGCATAGGTCTCACACCTGGAAATGATTCCCATGTTATACTAGATTATCAAGACTATGAGAACTTGACCTAGGTTGAAAATTTAGTAGATAAAAATTATGGCATGCCCAGTGGGACTAGGAGATACAAACAACAGTTCATCTCTCTAAGAGCATACTGGTTTTAAAGATGAAATATAGACCAGGAAGTGGTCATTTTCAGCATACCCCACCTTATATACTAGATAACAGTTTTGGCATAGGCGGTGGGGGCACAACAATAGAAGTTTACTTGCAAAGATAATGCTATCTCTGATATATTGATGGAATAGTAAAGACCTAATCAATAACACAAGATCACATAACATAATATATGATTACAGGGAAACCTTGATTAGAGGAAAACCCCGGTGGGAATTAGTACCCACAAATATTGCACTAGTATAATGAACCTGTTAGAGTTCCTTTTCCCTATTAGGAGAAGTCTTTACAATGTAAGTACAATGAATTGGTTAAGGGTCTGACCTTGTTAGGATTCTTTTACAAATAAACCTATTAGGGGTGAGGACTCACTATCTAAGATCTCACTGCTCAAAGAGAAAGAAGGCTACGACCTCCTGAGAATAGATATGCACTATATCCAAAAGTGAACTGTTGTATGTGACACAGATGTCTAATCAGTTCTAGTCATGCGCTTATGCTCTTAACTTCTTTAAGGGCTCTATCTCATAATGATATCTTCATACTGCTCTGGTATACATCTTTTCTGACTATTTCGATGACACTTCAAATGTATCTTTGCATCACATTTATATATCTTTATGCCTGAATGTACATGACTATAAACAAGACCTTAGTCGGCCCAAAAACAATATTCACAACACTTCCAAATAAATTGGATTAAGTGTGTTTATAAAAAATTTTAATACATGATTACAAACTTATTACAATAGGCGCTTAGCCTTTTCATAACAAAAGATTACATGCTAATCAGAACAATGAAGTCGGCTTCATACTCTATATTCTGGACTGCTGGTGTACTTGTTCTTTCTGTAACTTGTCTGTACTTCCATTCCATACCATCCGTGTATAGGGTATGCATAATAACATACCATAGAGCTTAAGTCTAAATGTGCATATCCTGATGTGGTTGTATGCACGTGTGCTAATGCCCTAATCGACTGCAAGTCACTATTCTATTCTGTCTTCTGCACTTAGTCAATTTTCACTTCATAGTTTACTGTAAAAACTTCATATGACTTTGTTTCCATAATGACAACACAAAATAAGTCATATACTCCCTGGGAGTCAACTTTCCAACAATCTCCCCCTTTTTCATTAATGACAACAAAGGAATGCAGGCAAGTTACCCAAAATTGACTAACACAAAAACTATATATCATTATACTTTATAATATATACTACTCCCCATATATACACATATTCCTTGTATATTACTCCCCCTTTGAAATTAATGAAAAAGGTTTCAAAATTGTATGTCTCTAGATACTTACTCCATATATATCTGGATATACAACCTGAAGATTCTTTATCTCTTGCTGCCAGAATGTCTTCATTGCATCAACTGTTTGGAGATGGGCGCATAGAGAATAAGTGAGCTTCTCCATTTTTATCAGGTCCATGCAGGGACCTTGATCATATGTGACAATAGTGGCATCAATCTATTTTATGTTCTCATCAAGAACTGCTAAGGAGGGTGCAAGTGCATTTCTCAACTGAGTCTGTCGGATCCTTATCTTATTGATCTCCATTTTAGCTTTTTCTATCTTGTCAAGCTGACCTTGATAGATATTGTTGCAGATGTTCATTTCTTGCATGGATGTCTCGACTGATTTCCTAATACTTTCAACCAAGATATCTTCCTCCTCTATCTTCTTGATATTTTCAGAGGTGAATTTTACCCTGTCCATGCAGTTGGCTATTACATTTCTTCCTTTAGCTACCAACTCTTTCAACATAGACTGACCAATCTTCAATGAATTTAAATCTAAGGAAAAATTCTTTACTAGTTCATTCAACCTTTTCTTTTTGTACTCATCTTCTGCAATTCTAGTAGCTGAGTCTACTAAGCTTGTAAAATGTGCTTTGAAGCTCGTTAGTATACTGTCTACATCATCAACTGATTAAATTTTTTCTACTTTCTTGTTCATGGGTACTAGGTCATTCAGGATGTTTACTAATTCCAAGAAGAGAGGATTCCTCATAACTTGTTTCTCTTTGGCCTTTTCCATGGCTAGGACACTGATCTTGATCAGGTCTTCTTCTCCCCAAGCATCTAGACTTGCTGAGTCAGGAGTTAAAATTGACAACAATGAGGTAGATGGTTGAATGGGTGGTGTGAATATGGTATTCTAACTAGTATCCATGCATTCAATTTTAACTAGGATCTCCATGACTGGTGTCTCATTGTTTTGATTATCTTCCTCTTTGTTCAAGTCCGCTGAATCTATAGAGCGGACTTTGTCTTGTTGCAAAGATGTATCATCAGTGCATGCCTTCTCTGTCTCTTCTAAGTTTACAAATTCTTTTTCAACTTTATCCATATAATTATTAGAAGCGGTCATAGATATCTTGATATCATCAATCACCATAGTATCCCCTAAATATTTTTTTGTATCAGAGGCTATTGAGATTGAGGGTGCTGAAACCTGTGGACTTGTCTTAGGTGCATTCTGAATTACTAGTTCTGCAACCTGTTTAGGAGGAATTGGAGTTTCCTTAGCTGTAGGCGCCATTGATGGATACATATGTCTATCCATAAATACTTGTGCAAAAGCTTTTTTAGTCTCTATCCCAACTAAATCATACTCTTTGTTCATAATATGAAGAGTCCTTGTCTTTTTTTTGAGATGAGGCTTTACCAAATCTAATAGAATTGCCTTCTCATCATGTGCACAAATAGGAAGAAGATTATCTTATGTTTCTTCTCTAATCCTCATATCTTCCTCAATTTCATGCCTTTTCATTATCTCTAGAATGTTCCATAGCTTGTCTGGTATCACTGTTTTGAGTTCTAGAACAGACTTTTTAAACTTGATCATGTGCGAAATGAGCATAGAGTGTATCTCAGATTTATCTATCTCCTAATATTTTTCATAAACCTTTGTAATTGTATCTAGTCTCCCTTCATTGAAAATCTTGTTCCTTAAGACATTAAGACTAGGTCTTAAACGTACCTCAGGAGGATCTTGTGTGTTCTTTACCTTGCTCCTTGTAGATCTTGAGGATGGATGACTAGTGGGTGCTTGCTTCCTTCCTCTAGACTTCTTGCTAGGTACTAATGGTGGAGATGCATCCAGATCAATGGTGGCTGATGGCGCAGATGTTTCTTCAGTTGATTTATTCTTCTTCTTGGGCATATCATCAGTCTTTTCTATTTTTACTTTAGTGGGAGTCTTCTTAAGTTCTTTGGCTATCTTAGCTTCTCTAGCTCTGTCAAGATCTTCTTGTGTAATACCATGAACTTTCAGGATATTTGAGGTGATCTTAGATGCCTTCCTTTTGTTCTTAGCACTGTATAAGACATAATCAACTTGATTTGTCTTTTCTTTGTCAGTGCCCCATCTAGGTTCATTGGGATCCTTGGGCACATATAAGAGGACTTGTGCATAACCTTCCAAAACATTTTCTTCAACTTCATAACCAAGAGGGTGAATCCATTTTGTCCTAGGCTCAACTGCCTCCATGCAAGTACAGTCAGTTTCCACCATAAAGCATATGGTGTCTTTGTACTTCTCAACTATTTTCTTAGGTATCTTGAACCTCTTCTGCATCTTGATCCTAAATGTCTTGATTTCCTTGTCCATAGAATCCTTCACACTACTCTCTGATGTGGCTTTTAGTAAAATCTATGACATAGTGGGTTTGCTTCTGTCTAGGTAGAGATTTGCAACCTTTCCTACTATGTGGAAGAAAAGATATATGATCAGTGAGCCAAAATTGAATATCTTTCTCTTGTCATGCTTGATAGCTTAGATGTTTTCAATCAATTGAGTGTGCAATATCTCACATAGGTTGTACTGAGTATTATCATTCACCATTTTTATTGTTGCTAAGACAGTGGCTACAGATACACTATTTAGTCTGCTTGCATGCTGGAATTTATAACCTAGTATCATGGTAACTAGATTTATGTCATCTTCCTTGATGGGATCAACTTTCATACCACACCTATCACTCTTGGATAAGCATCCTTTATCAACTTGTTTCTTAACATCTTTACCAGTTGGAAGAACTAGTCCAGTCTTTGGAAGTCAAGTCATCTCATGAATTAGATCTGTAGTGATGTAGATAGGAACCTCCCCTATCCAATATAGATCATCATCTATCCTACTTAGTAATATATTCACCCATTTTGGTTCATAAAACTTGTACGCATTGGAATACTAAAAGATAGGGTTATCAGTGAGATGCGCATATTCATTCTTTAATGTATAGTTTGGTTTCATCATAGAACCCATGAGAGATGCAATGTTGTTGTCTGCAACTATTTCCTTCTTGCAATAAACATATGCGCGAATGTCTTCTACATGTATGACTCTTAGCAGAGTCCTAGAGAATTCTCATTTGACTTTATCGAGTATGGACTTGAATGGATGCTTCTTAAAAACAAATCTCTTCCTCTCAGCAATGTCGAATACAACAGGAGTTGCCATACTTACTTGTAACTAGGTTAAGTAGGGTTTCATGATGATTCTAAAATGACATGACTACTAGGGTTCCATTCCAAATGTAATCCATTCACAAACAAACTAATCCTTCAAGATGTTAGTGCTTTGATGCTTGATGCCTACCTACTTTCTGAATGCTTCAATCTCAAATGCAAAGTGAGGCTTTTAAGATATTTTGCCAATTTATATAAAGATCAATTGCATTTAATGGTCATTGTCGTAAAGCGGTTTACAGAGAGAATTTCAAACTTTGTTCTGAATGAAGTAAATGTAATGCGTGAATGCATACAACCTTAATTCATGATTACATGCATGAATCCATAGGCGCATACTTAGAGGTGAGTATACCAGCCACACAGGGGTTCAAAGCTAGAATAGCTCCCCCTAAGACCTTGAGGGTCAACTATTCAGAAGCAGAAGGTGCGTCCACTAAGGATGCATCTGCTACCTTGTTCTCTTCATTATCCTTCTTTACTTCAACCCATATTTTATCTGAGTTAGCTTTGGCTTCCACAAACTTGACTTCTCCTGATTCTTCAAACAAAGACTTCTTGGGATTCTCTTGTCCTTTTGTTCTTGATCTACAAAACCTTGAGATATGTCCAGCTTTTCCACATGAGTGATAGATGATAGGAGGTTTGGTATTGTTCATCATGCTGCATTGCTTGTTTGTGTGTCCATTGTAGTTACATATCTGACATGTAATGCTCTACAAGTTTCTTTGAGGTTGATTTCTCTGATTGAATTGAGTTTGATTCCTTTGGTTTAATTGTGGCTGATTTCTTTGATTTGTTCTGCAATGAATATCCCTATGACCAAAATTATTATAGGAGTAGCAGTAACCATTGAAGGGTCTTACATTATTATAATCTCTTTCCAAGTGTCCATACTTGTTATAGGCATAGAAAGTATGGTTGACTGCCTTGTGCTTATCTTTTGGTGATTCTACTTTGATCTCTTGATGATTTTCAATTTTCTTTTGTTCTGAAGATTCTGTTAGAGATTTCTTTCTTTCTTGTAATGAGCTGATCTCAATTTGAGCTAAATTGTATCCCATACCAGTGGTGTCACCTTTTAGCTTTTGTGCATAGAGCTGTGATTGAATCAGATCAGAGCTTGTGTGTAGTTTATCAATCTTTTCTTTTGCTCTTGATAATTCAAATTCAATTTTGTTCTTGATATTTTCCAAATCCAAGATTTTCATATTGGCTTGCATGAGTTCTTCATCCAACTGTTTGTTTTCTTTGTTCTTCTCTTCAATAACTGTTAAGCTATTAGTTAAATGATCATTTGATTCTTCTATCTTATCTTTGAGAGACATGTTATCTTCATTCAGTTTCAAATCATTAGTGGAGCAATCTTTTAGTTCTTTCCTTAGTTTCTTGATAAGCATTTGTGACTCATCAAATTTTAGTTTAAGTTCTTCATTTTCTTTCTCAAATCTATCTAGATCTTCAAGGGCTTATTCAAGATTATTTTTCAGATGTTTGACTTCTGCTGAATCTATGATCTCCTCAAGTGGTTAAAATTTTCTCTCTGAGGACCAGGCTCTGATACCAATTGTTGGAAACACTGAGAGGGGGGGTGAATCAATGTTTAGCTAATTATTGAAATTCAGAAACTTAAACATAAATCAATCATATAACACTTGAAGCTTAACACAAGATCACATAAAACAAGATATGATGACAGGGAAACCTTGATTAGAGGAAAACCTCGGTGGGAATTAGTACCCACAAATATTGCACTAGTTTAATGAACCTGTTAGAATTCCTTTACCCTATTAAGAGCAATCTTTACAATGTAAGTACAATGACCTAATTAAGGGTTTGACCCTGTTAGGATTTTTAAAAATAACCCTATTAGGGGTGAGGACTCACTGTCCAAGAGCTCACTACTCAAAGATAAAAAGGGCTACAACCTCATGAGAATAGATATGCACTATATCCAAAAGTGAACTGCTGTATGTGACACAGATGTCTGATCAGTTCCAGTTATGTGCTTATTCTCTTAACTTCTTTAAGGGCTCTATCTCATACTGATATCTTCACACTTCTCTACTATACATCTTCTCTGACTATTCTAATGACACTTCAAATGTATCTTTTCATTACATATATATCTTTATGCCTAAATAGACGAGACTATAAACAAGACCTTAGTCGGCCCAAAAATAATATTCACAATGCTTCCAAACAAATTGGCTTAAGTGTGTTTACAAAAATTTTTAATACATGATTAAAAACTTATTACAATAGGTTCTTAGCCTTTTCATAACAAAATATTACACACTAATAAGAACAATGAAGTCGGCTTCATACTCTGTATTCTGGACTGGTAGTGTACTTGTTCTTTCTATAACTTGTGCGTACTTCCATTCCATACCATGCATGTATAGGGTAAGCATAATAAAATACCATAGAGCTTAATTTTGAATGTGCGTATCCTGATGTGGTCATACACATGTACACTGATGCCCTGATCAACTACAAGTCACTATTCTATTTTTTCTTCTGTACTTAGTCAATTTTCACTTCATAGTTTACTCTCAAAACTTTATATGACTTTGTTGCCATAATGACAACACAAAATAATCCATATACTCCCTGTGAGTCAAATTTCCAACATAGTCTACACCACCTAATACTTTAGAGAGGAGACCTTGTCCTTTTCATTTCAGAAGAAGAGGAGGATCTCTAACTAGAGAGCTACAAGAAGATTCAGCTCCACCCCTCAATACAACTCACACAGTTTCTACTCAACAAATCACAACTCCTGCAATGGATAGATAGTTTGCATTTGCACCCTTCAACCAAGGAAGTCCTTTAAACTTTGCTCAACATCATGATGTGCCCTTGGTAGAACTCAAAAGTCTACCTGAGTTCACAGGTGAAGGATAGACAACAACTTTGGAACACATAAGAGATGTGACTACTATCTGTAGTATACATAACATCATAGAAGAAGATGTGGCTACCAAGCTATTAGCAGCCTCTTTCAAAGGTAAGGCCTTAGAATGGTTTAGAACTCTTGTTGTTGGTTCTATTAATTCATGGGATGGATTAGGAGATTCATTAAGTAGGTACATTGAGGATAAATCTGATAACTTATCTTTGGTTGAGCAACTAACAACCATAAATAGAGATCCTCAAGAACAAATGACATATTTTAATAATATATTCCTCAAGACATGGAATAGAATCCTTGTCCCAGTGAGGCCATCAATTGACCATGCTTTCCTTTACTTCTTGACAATTTTAAACAATGAAATCTCTATCATGATCCAATCCATGGGAGGTACCTCATTACCTCAAGCTTTTGACATATTTTTTAAGGCTGAAAATTGTTTAATCTAGGCAGGCATGATAGCCAGAAGGCCACCCATGCCTATTTTTCCTAACCTCCAACCCACTGCACCTCTGCAAATACCTCCTTTTACCCCTATACCCATGGTGATAGCACCTCAAGCCAATACTAGCTATGAGAAATCAGAAGTGGTCCCTTCCCAGGATTACTTGATTTAAGAAGCAGTCAACAAAAAATGCAAAATCATCAACAAGAAATGACCAACTTGTTGGAAACTATGACTAAAGAGTTGACTAACTTGAAAATTAGGACCAGGGGAGTAGACCATCCTATTAAGAACAGAATCAAGGTCCTAATCAGCAATACCAAAATCAAGGACAATCTTACTAGTAGAATAGGCCACCATATAAAGGAGGTTATCAGGGGAAAAGGAAAAACTAAAATTAGAGGCCATCCCAACCTTATAATGCAACACCTCTTAAATCTACAAATCTAGTCAGGGATGTGGTCCCAAGTTAGAATAATCTTGCTACAAAAATGGAATGGTGCTATCCTTGCAATCAATCCTATAATCAGACAACATGCTTAAATGGAAGGGTGCATCAAGCACTGATGGTTCAAAATGCCTCTCATAATCAAGCAGAGGCTTCTTATAGCAAGCTACCTCCTTAGAAAGAAGCACAACATGATGAGACTACTCTTTTCAATTGGGAGCAACAAGATTTCAATGGAGTGAATGGTGAATCCACCATTGTTGCCAACACCAAGTCTAAAAGAAGAGCACAAGACATGGAGTAAACAAGAGATGGGGATAAGGCTTCTACATCTGCATAATCTTCACAAAATTTTACTCCTATCATACTGAAGAAGGTCCCCAACACCCCAATAAAATAAAATAAACCTTCCAAGGAAGTTGAGCCTATCATAGTGAAGACACACCATAGAGTGCACATGACAGTGCCCTTCAATATTGTGGATAGTATGAAGAAAGTAAATATCACTATGTCTATGTGGGACTCTTTGGCTATTCCGGGACAACCTGAGACATTGAAGAGGGCCATGTCTGAAGAGGTAATTCCTCAACAGTCTACAAAATAAGTTTCTAAGCCAGTGTTTGTTAACATTGATCACGAAAAAAAGGCTCCAAGCGGAAACTCCAAAGCTAATACCATTCAAGGTAGGAACTTAAAACCACCTCCCTTTTATGTATCATTAATTATTGGAAAATATTTAGTACATAATTGTATGGTAGATAGTGGGGCTAATAGAACTGTCATGCCTAAGAAAGTGGCTGACCAATTGGGATTGAAATATGAACCTTTCCAAAAGAAGGTGACCCAGCTTGATGGTTCCTCAGTAAACACAATAGGTGTGGCCAAGGATACCAGTTTGATCCTTCATGCAAGCCCCAATTTCTCCACCCTCCTTGATATATATATCATAGACCTCCCTACCTTATTTTCCATATATTTATCAAGGGAGTTACAACCAATATAGGAGGCTATCTTTCTTCTGACTGGTCTCACATACTTTTCCATACAAGATATGGAACCAAGGTTACTATCAAGTCTAAATCATTGGCAACACACAATATAGAACCTTATGTGTCCAATGTACTCAATCAAAATTGTCTTGCACTTGATGGTGATGACTTCCCAATCATCACAGAAACAAACACTAAAGTAGAAGGTATCCCTGATATCTATCTAGATGATTTACAATCAGAAAGATCCTCTGAGGCCCAAGCCAATGTTATTTGGGATGCTAGTTTGGGGACTTATTTGACTTAAGAAGAAAGTTGCATAGAACCAAATCTTTCCAAGGCAGACACTGAGTCAAAAAATTAGAATAACCAAGTTTGGGAGTTATTCTTTGATAGTGCTAGAAGTAGACATGGTGGTGGTGGTGGGGCAATGCTAGTTTCTCCTAAGGGAGAGAAGTATTATATAACTTATAGATTCAGTTTCTCTTGCACTATCAACACTATTGAATATGAGAGCCTAGTGAATGGATTGGAATGGGAAAGAAAGAGAGGGATCAAAGCCTTAAAAGTGTATGTTGACAGTGATCTGGTATTCAGCCAAGTAAGAGGGATAAGTATATAAAAAAATGATAAGATAAGAGCATATAAGAATAGAATTTGGGATGCTATTGAAGATTTTTATGCTTTCAATATTGTTGCAATCCCTAGGAAACTAAATTAGAATGTAGATAGATTAGCTGTTGTTGGATCACAGTATGATATCCCTCATAGAATTTAAAAATAAAGAGACCAACAACATATTAAAGTGATAAAATTAGACCTTCTATCCCTGATAATAATATTAATTGGCAAGTGTTTGACAATGATGAAAAAATTCTACAGTTCTTATTTGAAGAGGATATTTTCTCAGAAAATAACCAAGATAGACCAATGCAAAACTATGGTGACCAAGTTATGCAACTCAAATCTAATAAAATGCCTAAGGGACTTGTCACCCTGGAATCTATCTTCAACAGAGATGATGAAACATAGAAGAGTAAAGTTGGCCTGTTAGTCCAACAAGAACATTGTACTGAACTAAAGTTGGAGCCAAGAAAAATCCTACAATTTGGAAAGGTAAACACTGATTCGGAAAGGTAGACCTATACTCAGCTATTCAAAGTTTTCACTGATGTCTTTTCATGGAAATATGAAGACCTCAAAGGTTTTAATCCAGCCCTTTCTCAGCATACCATTGAATTGGAGCCTAATGCTAAACCAGTCAGGCAATAGAAAAGGCATGTCAATCCCAAGCTTGAGCCACTCATGCATAAAGAAGTACTCAAATTAATAGAGAGTGGTATCATCTACCCCATTAAGAATACTAGTTGGGTTTCCAACCTTGTTCCTGCTAGGAAGAAGAATGGGGAGTTGAGGCTATGTGTTGACTTTAGGGACCTTAATAGGGCATCCCTAAAAGACCACCATCCATTACCCTCTATGGAGAAAATCCTACAATGTGTCTCTGGATCTCAGAGATTTTCACTATTGGATGGTTATTCAAGATATAATTAAATCCTAGTTAATGAAGAAGATCAATATAAGACTGCATTTACAACCAAGTGGGGAACCATGCCTTATCAAAATATGCCCTTTGGTTTGTCAAATGCAAGTGCTACTCTTCAAAAGGCAATGTATATGGCCTTTAAAAGTCTCATGTACAAGTTTGTACTGGTCTACTTAGATGACATAACTATTTATTCTAAACATGTAGCAGACCACATCAAACATCTGAGGAAAATATTTGAAAGGTGTAGAGAATTTAGGATATCTCTTAATCCAAAGAAATGTACGTTTGAAGTCCATGAAGAAAAATTGTTGGGATATATAGTATTAAGGAAAGGAATTATAGTTGACCCTAAGAGGATTGTAGCTATTCTAGAGCTACCCTTACCACATCATAAGAAAAGCCTTCAATCTTTCATAGGAAGGATTAACTTTGTCAGGCATTTCTTGCCTAATATTGTAGAATTACTAAAGCCTTTGACATCAATGTTGAAGAAGAATACATCTTTCTGTTGGAGAAAAGAAAGGAAAGCTAGATTCCAAGCTATCAAAGAGGCTTTGACAGAAGCTCCTACCCTATTGAATCCTGATTTCAGTAAGGATTTTATCCTTTATGCTTATGGAGGATTAGATGCCATATCTGCAATATTGACCCAAGAAAATTCTGAAGGATTGGAGCAACCCATTGCTTTCTTTAGCAAAGGTTTAGAAGAATATGAATAAAGGTATTCCTTTATGGAAAAAAATGTACTTACTATGGTAAAAATCCTAAAGAATTTCAGACATCTATTGACCCATAGCAAAGTGCAATTGAAACTTACTCATCCTAGTGTCAAAGAATTCTTTCTTTCTAGAGACCTGAATGAAAAAAGAGTTGGTTGGATTACCAAGGTCATGGAATATGACATTGATATCCAAATCATTAAACTGGTCAGAGGAAGAGGCTTATGTGAGCATCTGATAGAGGATGATACCTTAAGAAAACAAGAGCAAGAAGATGCATCCTTAGTTTTGCATTTAACAAAAGAACATGCCAAGGCAACAGGCTGGTTTCCTGACATGATTCATTTCTTGAGAATAGGAGAATGCTCTGTAGATCTGGATTCAACAAAGAGAAGGTACTATAGATTACAATCTGTTCCTTTTGTGTTGATGGATGAAATTATTTTTAGAAATGATCACAATGGTGTCCTTTTGAGATGAATAGATTCAGAGAAGGTAGAAAGTGTCCTATTTGAATTTCATGATGGACCATCTGGAGGACATTTTTCTCCTAGGACTACTACTTTTAAGATCATGAAGGATGGATACTATTGGCCATCTATCTTCAAGTATAGGCATGATTATGTAAGAAAATGTATAAAATGTGCCATGTTTACAGGAAAAGAAAAACTTGTAGCCTTGCCCCTTTAGCCCATCAAAACAGAACAACCTTTCATGAGATGGGGCATAGATTTCATTGGCATGATTAGTCCACTATATAGTGCGGGCCATAAATGGATAATTACTGCAACAGATTATTTCACTAGATAGATAGAGGTAGCTGCATTAAAGGAAGGAAATCAAAATATTGTCCTAAGATTTTATGATGATATTATTCACAAATTTGGTGTCCCTGACTCCTTTATTTTAGACAATGCACTAGCTTTCATAGGCCTCAAAATCTCAGCATGGGCAATTAGGCATGGTGTTTATTTGAGCACAAGTTCAAACTATTTCCCTCAGGGGAATGGTTTGGCAGAATCAACTAATAAGAACTTGATTAGGATAATCAAGAAGATGTTACAAGACAACCAAAGAGATTTGCACACCAATTTGAAATCTACCTTATGGTTAGACAAAATTACCCCAAAGAAGATCATTGGGAATTCTCTGTACAAGTTAGTAAATGGAAGAGAAGCTAATTTGTCCATTTCAACTGAATTTCCAGCCCTGGACTTAGCTACTTAGTATTTCTTATTTGAAGAAGGAGATCCTCTGCAAATTAGGTATGCTCAAATTATGGAATTATAAGAACACAAAGATAAATCCATGAAAGATATGGAATTCCACCAGATGCAAACAAAGCAAAGTTTTGATAAAAGCGCCAGGGCTAGAAGTTTCAAAATTGGGGATGTAGTCTGCAAATGGGATGAATTCAAATCAAAGCCTGGCAGGCATACTAAATTTGATTCCTTCTGGGGAGGTCCAATCATCATCACTGAGTGCAAGGAGCACAATGCTTTTCAATTATCAACTCTTGGAGGAGACCCCTTGCCGATTTCTGTAAATGGATTCCATTTGAAACCTTGTTTTGAGGTTTGTCCTTCCTTGTAATTATTTGTAAGTATTTTCCCTACCTTCTTCTTTCTTTATATATTAATTTCCTGCTTTCCTTGAAGTGCTTGTGCACAATTAGTTGTTCTTACTCCTGGTTTCAATCTGTTTCCAAGTTTCTAATTTTGACCAAGTGATGACTCCTCTACCGAATGGATGTCAAAGGCTACTGGCTCTCAATGTCTAGTAGGCAGACATCCCATAGAAATTGCCAAGAATGTTACCCAAATTTTCTTCATCTAGTAAAATTGGCTATAGACAAAGTAAAATGAGGCTCCCCCAAGGGTAGAGCCCTGTCTGAGAAGAATCTCTAAATTTTATGGTCTTGGTTGTGTCCTCTTTTATGTTTTTAGCTCTCTGGTTTACCCTTAATTCATGAAAATAACCTAAGTGTTAAAAAACCCTATGTATTTGATAGGCCCTAAGTTGGTCCTTGGCCCTTTCTATTTCTTCATTACCTTTTCGGGTGACTTAAGTGAATCCAAGAGCATGTGCGCAAATGTGAAGACACTTAGTCACTTGGTCGCGTGAAGTAAAAGGAATATTCCATATCACCCAGTGATCATGAGACTGCTCTTAGTTGTGTTGTCTCCTAAAGAAAAGGAATATGTTTTCTAGTTCTCTCGACTTTGCACTAGCCATTGGATCATATTTTGATCCTGTGGTGGACATGTAGTCTCATGATAAACACATGGTTAACTAAAAAGTGCAGCAAATCACAAACTAAGGTTAGTCACGTGATCTCCTAATAACCCAGAGTTAAGGATAAAGTTTGGTGACTTAGAGACAAAAGGATTTTAGTTTACCATGGTCAAAGGTTGACTCAGAGTAGAGTTAGGGTTTGAAGTCAACACAAGGTAATCTCCATGCAAATTTGAGAAGATCCAATGACTGGCGTAAATGCTTGATTCCCAGATACAGTCTATTTAACCTATGATGTAATGTGTTATGGTGCCACATGTTCCAAGTAGATGTGGTGGTCACATAGTCTCATGACAAACTTAGGGTTAAAGAAAATGTTTCAGTGACTCAACAATATGAGAGATTCGGTGAACCTGAGTTAAAGGCAAGTCAAGGTTGATTTTTGGGGTAAAGTCAAAGTCTAAAGGGTAATGATCGAGCAGTTCCTGTCTGATCCAATGGTCTATGTAATGGAGTGATTACAAAATGATCAAAATCTATTGTTCAAGACATAATGCCAGGCTACCACATGTCTATGCAGTAAAGTCGGGTAAAGGCGATGGATCAGAGAAAATATCTACGGTCACATTTTAAAGTGAAATTAATTTTGAACCTCAGCCATGAATGAAATATCTCACACCAGCTGTGACCGTTATCTTTCAAACATTTAAAAATTAAAATATCTGATTTGAAAAGTTATGACATAACTGACTTGCAGAGAAGTAGATGGAGTGGCCGACTTCACAGAGGAAAAGTTATGGTGATTGGAAAGAATTTCAGAGATATATTAGATTGATCAAAGATATTTTTATGATGCATTTATGAGCAGACTTGATAGTGTTAGGGTTTTCCAATTATTCTATTGCAAATCAATTGTAACCCTAATCTAATTGGATTGACTCCAAGCTTGCATGTTGGGGAGTGTATATATTAGTTTTTGGAGCTTTTAGAGCTAGAGAGTTTTCTTTCTTAGAAGTTATCCGTGGCATTTTTCTACCCTCTAACTTTTATAGTCTGTAATATTTCATTGGTATTCAGTTGCAAAGGCTTTTGTGATATTTTCTTTGTCCCTGGGCTTTCTTTTCTGAATTTCTCTTTCTGAATTAGAGTATATTGAATGATTTTTAGAGAAATATTGGATTTCCTGAGCCCTCTTTCTTTCTGAAATATTGTGTACTACTACGGGTGATCTGATTCAGGTGAGTTTGTGGATATTCTTCAGTCCCTTGTCATCTTGTCTCATTCCCATGCCTAGTTGTAGAAGTGGATGTTTGTTTGCAGGTCATAGTTCATGTCTAGCTCATAGTGAATATGCTATTGTTTGTGAAATTACTTCTTTCCTTGAATATCCTCTATTTATCTTAGACCTCTCTATGCAATACTTATGCAAGCCTATCTAGAAAGTTGTGTTCTATTAGATCCAAGGTTTCATGCTTAGATTAGTTAATGTGTTATGATTCAAGTTACCTTCGGTGTATCACCTAGTAGGATAGTTTTCTTATTCAGTCATTTCCCTTTCAACATCTCCTTCTATCCCTTTTCCTTCAAGAGTTTACTTTCATGCATAAGAAGCAAATTTGGGTGATTATCCAAGAGGAACCAGCCTAGAACTTGGAGGTCTCATTTTAGTTAGCATAGGTCTCACACCTAGAAATGATTCCCATGTTATACTAGATTATCAAGACTATGAGAACTTGACCTAGGGTGAAAATTTAGTAGATAACATTTACATCTAGGTCCTTTTGTCTTAAACCTTGTCTTCTTTTATGCAGTTGTATTTCATAATCCTTAGGGATATAAGAATCTCTGATCTTTGCAACCATATCTCTCCATGTGGCAATGAGCTTCTTTCCTTTCTTCTACCTCTTATCTTGGCTGAATTTACACCAAGTGGGTGCAGACCCTCTTAGTTTGGCTTTAGTAACTTTCACCTTTTGAGCCTCAGTGATGCCATCACACTCAAAATGGTTTCCTAGTCCTTCTATCCAATCTAGGACTATCTCTGGTTCCATTTTCCAGTAAAGATAGGAACTACTTCTAGTGCTTTACCACTCATAGCCTTTAAAGATTTTAAGAGTGGTTCTCAGCTTTAGGTACTTCATCATCTATGGAAATCTCTTTTCCTTTGCCTTCAACCTTATCCTTCACTTCTTTTTCTTTCACACCAACTTCATCTACCTTTTTCTCTAATTGAGCCGATCTCTCTCAGAGCATTCTATTCTCCACTTCTTGATCATCTACCTTCTTATCCAACTCTACATTGGCCACCATTGTAGACTCTCCCACTAACTTTTCTAGTTGGAACATTAACCACAAGCCTGATCAAACAAGATTTAATACCAATCTAATGGAAGTGCTCCAAGGTGTGCTCACACAAGCTTACTAAGGACTTCACTTATCCCAATCTCCTTAGGATCCCAATCTCTCTCCTAGGATTCCAATAGTCTCAAGTCTCCAATCCTAAGACTAACCTAACTCAAATCTAAGAGTTAGTCTTCTTGTGTTTAACCTTGAAGGAAAACTATCACTAGTTTTGTCTCAATGCTTCACTCTAGCTTGAAGGATTCTAGGCTCAAATCCTTCAAACCAAATTCACCAATGCTTCAAGGGTCATAACCCCCATTAGAAAACTGATTCTGTATCTTTCCACTCCATCAGAATTGGTCTTTAATCCTTAATCAATCAAGTTCAAGAAGGATTCTCAATTTGGTCCTGTTAGGCATAATTAACCAATTAGCCCTATCCAGAGGGTTTTTCTGGATTCTTTCTCAAAACTTGCACATAACCCAAAAAAATACATAACCCCAAAAAATAACCTAGGATCCTAATACCATTTTCAAATACCTAAAATATTTTCAAGGTCTTGGGCTCACAAGTCATCCATACGCCAGTGTCCCAAAATGTAGGGATAATAGGGCTATTTTAGCTCTTGACAGGCAGTCTACTGATTTCTACCTAGAAATATATCCAAATGTATTGGACAAGCTCTTAGCTCACAATGAGGGACATATAGGACCCTAATTCTTCTAAAACCACACTTGGTTCATAACACTCATACACACCCCTACTTCTGCATTCACTCTTAGCTCTATCATGCACCTAACTAGACAGTCATTGCTCGCCTAGTGTATGACTTTAAAAATAGAAAATTGGTTCTCCAGGCCTCCTACTTGCATATATACACTCTATAGAGGCTACCCTACCATATTCATCCACCCTTTTAATTTTCCCATGGTTCGATTCTATGGGGGAGCCATGAAACTAAAAACTACCTAGACTGTACCAGCAAACACACTAAATCCTAAACAATTTACTAAGCCTAAGTAATCAACTCTAAACAACTTGCTCACTGAATGAAAAAATATTACAACTATTCCTAATACATGGATCCAACACTGTATCAAGATTTTCAATCCATCAAAACACTGTTAACATCCAAATAACTCAACTGTATCAGAAAACAAGGGAACTTGCTTCATTCACTTTCAAAAACTTGTTACATCACCACTCTACTTTGGGAAATGAGATAAAAGGTATCTTAAGATGCATCCTCCATTTTTCTAGGCCACTTTCTTTCAATTCCTATTCCTACTTTGATGGGAATCTAAAGTTGTCGTTGTTGCATGCAACATTTGCAAAATTACAAATGTTGTCATGACAACATTTTAGCATCTTTTGCATTAATGATGTAAACTAATTTCCATTACCTCTAACCCATGTCATTCAATGAATTAACATCATTAAGGCCTTTTTAGGTCTAGGACACCTTGAGACCATATTTCCCATTTTAGGCCTATACTAAGGACTAACTACTTAGAAACCAAACTAACCTAAACTAGATTGGATTTAGTACTAACTACTAATCCATCTAGTCACACACATTGCAAGACCTTCTAAGGTCAAAATAAATAAAATTGACTTGGCTAGAGTCAATTACAAGACAAAATTGGACTAAGCATTGGGAGTTTACTTAGGTTCTCCTGCATTAGGAATTGGCTCAGAAATGTTCTTTTTGACATATTCCATTATCAGAAGGATGAGCCCCTCATGCCAGATAGGGGAGGATTTAACTCTATGATCTATAATGCTCTAATTGAGGGAGATTAATATATAATAAGGGAAAGAAACCCTAATATCATGCCAAAAATGATTAAAAAGCATGAAGTGGTAATTGTAGACCTTAGAATACCTACCATCGAGAGTGAAATACTCCATGATTGCTCCAATGATAAAATCCCAAATGCACTTGATATTGGACAGATTAACATAATCCAGGTCGCATTTGACAAGCATAGCCTGCTCCTCATTAGTCTTCGGGAAAGTTTTGTATGATTTTCTTTCCCCTTTCTTATCTTTGGAGAAGTGCATTCCCTCCAAAGGGAGACCTATAATTTCAGCTAGATGGTCTAGAGTTAGGGTAAATGATTTACCTCTGTAGTTACCACTAGTTTGAATTACATTTTCAAGCTTTAGAGATATAAATTTGATCTTCGGAGGGTCCAAAAATTCACCACCTAGCATCTCAATCTTATCTTCATCAACCTTCTTATCTTAAACCTTCTTCTCCTTAACATTCCCTTATTATCCCCAACCTTCTTCTCTGGACTCTTTTCTATATTTTTATCTTCACCTTGAGCCTTCTCTATATCTATCTGAACATTTGGCATACTTGCATCATCAATATTCTCTAGAACACTCTTGTTTGCTTCAATACCTACTCCCATCTTTAAAAGAGAGGTATCGACCAGACCAACATATGCATTATTCTTCTTAGAGGAGAAGAATCAAACTTCTTCAATTATTCCATCACCCCTTGTTTTCTCTCCTCTATATATTTGATTATTCTTACAATAACTTTCAGATCCTTTCCCATAAGGGTGTTAACCCTTTCCTTTGTTCTAAATTTTTTACCAAGAATTTGGGCAATATTTTCTTTGTAGTCATGTGACAATGAGCCACATATCTTATCTAGTACATATGCATGGATATTTTATTCCTTAAATATCACTTCCCTTCCTTTTTCACTTAAATATTCTCTAAGCTCCTTCATAAGTTTACTAGAGATATCATCAAGATGCATATCAAAAGTAATCAGGTGAAAATTATAGGCCTTTATATTGATTCCTTATACACCAATGGGGAATTTATGCAGGAGCATCCTAGGTGTAAGAGCAATCTTGCATCACTCAAAAATATTTTCTGGTTTCTTTTAAATAAGGGTTATTTTATCGAGAGTTACTATTTTTGGAAAGGTACTATTTTTAGTAAGTTTTCTGTTTGAGCTTAGAATGTTCTATTTTCTTCCCTAGAGGTTCAATTTGATTGTATCAGCCTACGAGTAAAGTTTCATTGTTAGATCAAGTCTAGTTTTGTAGATATTGGATATTTTCAGTATTGATAGCAGGGTATAGAAACTTTGAACTCGGTTTTGAAGGATTTAGAGGCTCCAAATGGGGTCTAAACCTTGGGAGAATGGGATTTCCTAAGTCAAGAATTGTAGAGAACTTTGTGTCATTTCTAAAATGGGGTTATGGTGACCCACTGAGTCAACGGTTGATGAGTTATGCTCTCCCAAAAATTGCGCTACTTGAACATGAAAAAGTTAAAGTTTCTTCAAAATTTATTTTTGGGTTTCAAAGTTGTTTGGGCCTACTCTAATGTAATAAAAATAAATAATAATATCTTAGGGGTGGTTGGCCTCAAAATTTAGGTTTTGATTTCTAGAGTCTTCTTGGGCAGTTAAAATTGGATGTTTATTGAAGGCCCGTAGGGTTGTCTAGGGAAGTTCTAGGTTATGCGGCTGGTGGCTTTGGCTTGCATATTTTTCTAATAAAATGACCATGTAGATATGCATTTCGTATTTCTAAAGATGCATGTTATATTTTAGAATAATGTAATTTCATTTCATGGTGGATAATAGAAATATCATTCTTGTCTTTGCAAATCTTGTTATTCTCAATTTTGTTGTGTGTTTGTGTTAATAAGGGGAGCACCCTTTATCAAGTGGTATTAGAGTAGGAGTCCCTAAGTGTGTAGATAGACTGCCAAATGTGAGGTAGTTTGCACCAGGACTGTGGTTGTGGGTTCACGTGATAAGAGTCAAAATTCCTCCATGAAGAAACCATGGTGGGAGAGTTGCAAGTGTGACAAAATAGGGTTTTAGAGTCCTCCAGAGACAAGTGAAAGCATTGCAAGAGGAGCTACATAGAGGAATGAGTATTATGGTTAGAGATGAAAGTGAAGAGGAATCCAAAGAAGAAGGAAAAGGTTACCAAGAATCACTAGAAGCGCCAAGAAATCCTGAAGAGGATAGGCTTTTGAGGGCCATTTCCAAGATTGGAAAGAGACCCAAGATTGAAGTTCCCATGCTTTTGGGAAATATTAACCCATAGGAGTTGATCGACTGGATCAATGATCTAGAAGAATATTTTGAGTATGAAGATGTCAAAGATCAAGATCGGGTCAAATTTGTGAAGGCCAAACTAAAGGGCCATGCAAAAATTTAATGGAAAGAGATTCAGTTGGAGAGGAATAAAAGAGGAAAGGAGAAAATCACAAGATGGGACCGAATGGTGAAAAAGTTGAAGAGACATCTGCTGAGGAAAATGCAAGGGTTGAAACAAGCGGGAAAATTTGTGTAGGAGTATACATAAGAGTTTTACCGGGTCCTAATTAGAATAGGTCATGCAAAACATGAGAAGGAAAAAGTTGTGCGTTATCTTTATAGATTGTGGCCAAGTATTCAGGATGAGTTGAGTCTGGTTAGAATGACCAGTATTGAAGAGGCATACAAGTTTTCCCTAAGAGTAGAAGAGAAGTTGAAAAAGAATTTTGAAAGAAGCCAAGGTGGAAGAGGTCATGGTTGAAGATCTGGAAAATGGTCTTATGGAGGCTGAAATGAAGATTAGAAGAAGATTGATGAGTCTAGTAGCAGTCATAATCAGAGGGGAAATAATTACAATCATTCCCATGATCAAAATAATAGGGATAAAAGAGGAAGAGGAAGAGGGAAATGAACAAGAAGAAGGGGTTTTTGTGGGACATGTTTCCATTGTGGAGAAGATGGACACCGATCCCATGAATGCCCACAACATCAAGGAATGATGGATAGGAGGAATGAAGTCCATGCATGAGTTTCACATGCAAATGAAGAAGATCAGTCAAAAAAATTAGATGATGCTAAGAGAGGAGAAACCCTAGTTGTCAGGAGGATCCTGATAAATGAAGAGAAGAGCTTAGATCAGAGGAAGAGCCTATTTTGCACTAGATGAAAGTGTGAGGATAAGTGTTGTGATTGATTATTGATAGTGAAAGCATTGATAACCTGGTATCAAAATAAATGGTCACAGAGTTGAAGCTGAAAAGGGAAAAGCACCCATGTCCATATAGAGTTTCCTAGGTGTAGGACGACTACAAGGTCTAGGTTAATGGGAAGTGCTTAGTAAAGTTCAAGATTGGAAGCTACCGAGATGAGGTACTTTGCGATATCATCCCCATGGATGCATGTAATTTTTTATTAGGAAGGCCCTGAAAGTTTGACAGGCATGCCATACATGATGGCCATGCTAATACTTATTCTCTGACAAAGGATGGAGTCTGACACAAGCTTAAGCCATTGAAGGAAAAAAGAGAAAAGGTATGTAGTAATGCCAGAATATGTTTAGTTGATGGAAGAAAATTATTAGAAGGTATGAGACATGAGAACATGTGTTTTTACCTAATTCCAAAAGTGGGTAAAGAAGAAGTAGAAGATGTACCTATAGAAGTTGCATACTTGTTGGAGGAGTTTCAGGATATTGTTTCTGATAATGTACCTGATGGATTACCACCAGTGAGGAAGATCAGTCATCAGATGGACTTGATCCTAGGGACCAGTTTGCCAAACAAGGAAGCCCATATGATGACTCTAGCAGAGAGTGAGGAATTGAACATACAAGTGCATGAGTTATTGCAGAAGGGATTGATCAGAGAGAGCTTGAGCCCATGTGTTGTACCAACAATATTAGCACCAAAGAAAATTGGAGAATGAAGGATGTGTACAGATTCTCAAGCTATCAATAAGATCACTATCAAGTACTAATTTCCCTTACCAAGAATGGATGATATTATGGATTGTTTGAGTGGAGCTGAGTATTTCATAAAGATAGATCTAAAGAGTGGATATCACCAAATTAGAATCAGAGAAGGAGATGAATGGAAGAAAACCTTCAAGTTAAAGGAGGGCTTTTATGAGTGGTTAATCATGCCTTTTTGAATAACCAAGGCACTGAGAATATTCATGTAGCTCATGAATGAAGTACTCAAATAATTTTTGGGTAAGTTTGTTATTGTTTACCTGGATGATATTTTGATTTTTAGTAAGACGTTGGAAGAACATATGATGCATATTCGTAAGGTGTTTGAGAGGTTAAGAGAAGAGAAGTTGTTGATTAATATAAATAAGTGCAATTTTATGAAGACGGAGTTAGTGTATTTGAGATTTTTAGTTTCAGTAGAAGGTCTAAAAATGGACCCAGAGAAGGTGCAGGATATCCTTGAATGCCCCAAGGAGTGCTACTGAGGTAAGATCTTTTCATGGTTTGGCTAGCTTTTACAAAAACATTATTTAAAGTTTTAGTAGTATTTGTAGAACCTTGACTGAAACAATGAGAGGGGATAGGAAGGAGTTTAAGTGGACTATAGGGACAGATAAGAGTTTTGAATTATTGAAAAGAAAAGTTACACAACAGCCTATTTTAGCACTTCCAGATTTTAACAAGGTGTTTTACGTAGACTGTGATGCTAGTGGTAATGCTATTGGAGTAGTTTTGAGTCAGGAAGGTAAACCCATTGCCTATTTTAGTGAGAAGTTGAATGATGCCAAGAGAAAATATTTTGTTTATGATCAGGAGTTCTATGCTATAGTTCACGCATTGAGGAAGTGGAGACATTAGCTTTTTCCAAAAGAGTTTGTATTATTTATTGAACATGAAGCTTTACAATATTTGAATAGTCAAGGAAAGTTAAATCAAAGACATTTGAAATGGGTTGAGTTTTTGCAGAGTTACACTTTTGTTTTGAAACATAGGAGTGGGAAGTCTAAAAGGGTTGCAGATGCCCTTAGAAGAAGATTGATTTTGCTAACAGAGATGCAGATTGAGGTTTTTGGGTTCAAGGAACTCAAGATTTTGTATCCTAAAGATCCACATTTTGGCGAAGCTTGGAAAGATTGTAGAGAACCTGTTACTCTAGATAGAACCAAATAGTTGGATTTCATAATCCAGGATGATATCTTGTTCAAAGGTAGTCATTCATGCATTCTAAAGAGCTCCATGAGGGATAATTTAATCAAAGAAAAGCATAGTGGAGGATTGGCTAGACATTTTGGGCAAGATAAAACCATTTCTCTAGTTAGTGAGAATTATTATTGGCCATAGTTGTAGAAAGATGTTAAGAAATTTGTACAAGGTTGTAGAGTATGTTAGATGGAAAAAATGAGTGAAGTAGAATACAGGGTTATATCAGCTATTACCTGTACCAGAGAAGTCATGGGAGGATATTAATATGGACTTTGTTCTTGCCCTACCGAGAACTGAGAGAGGGAATGATTCCATCTTTGTAGTGGTGGATAGGTTTTCAAAAATGGCACATTTATTTCCTTGTAAGAAGACTAATGATGTTGTTCATGTAGCAGAATTTTTTTTCAGGGAGGTGGTAAGACTACATGGCTTACCAAAGAGCATAGTTTCAGATCAAGACACCAAGTTTGTTGGTTAATTTTGGAGAACCTTGTGGAAAAAGTTGAAGACAGATTTGAAGTCCAATTCATCACACCATCCATAGACTGATGGATAGACATAAGTTGTGAATATGAGTTTTGGAAACTTGTTGAGATGCTTCATTGGAGATAAACCAAAGTGATGGGATTTTGTTTTACCGCATGCCAATTTTTCATATAATAATTCTGTCAATATGAGCATTGATAAATCACCATTCCAGATAGTATATGGAAGTAGTCACATAAATGCATCATAATTAAGAAATTTGGAAAAAGGAGAGACAAGTAGCATTGAAGCTGAAGACTTTGCAGAACACTTGAAGAATTTGCATGAGGAGGTGAGGTAGCATATTAATAAAATGAATACATAGTACAAGGCTAAGGTAGAAAATAAAAGGAGGCATAAGGAATTCCATGTGGGAGATTAAGTCATGGTTCATTTGAGAAAGGAGAGATTTCTTGTAGGAACATATAATAATTTGAAGATGACGAAGTTTGGACCATGCAAAATACTGAAGAAGCATGATTCAGGAAATGCTTGTGAAGTAGAGTTGCCCAGTGAACTCAATATTTCACTAGCATTTAACATTTTAAATTTGGTAGAATATCATGGGGGAGGTGTTGAGGATCAGATCATAGAAGCACAGTGGAATATTCCAGCAACAAATTCATCTACAGAGGAGATTGAAGACATTTTGGATAGTCGTGTTGGCAGAAGCACAAGGAATAGAACATATGCATAATATTTGGTCAAATGGAAAGGATGACCTGTAGAAGATTCATCATGGCTATCAAGGAAGGAGGTTAACCATCTTGGTTTTCCTTTGAACACCTGAGACATGATAGGGTCACTTCTCAAATTACCCTGGGTGTCTGATGCAGGAGCATCCTGGGTGTAAGAGCAATCTTGCATCACCCAAAAATATTTTCTGGTTTCTTTTTAATAAGGGATATTTTGTGCAGAGTTACTATTTCTACAAATTTATTATTTTTAGTAAGTTTTCAATTTGAGCTTAGAATGTTCTATTTTATTCCTTGGAGGTTCACTTTAATTGTATCATCCTGCCAGTAAAGTTTCATTGCTAGATCAAGTCTAGTTTTGTGGATATTGGATATTTTTGGTATTAGCAGTAGGGTACAAAAACTTCAAACTCAGTTTTGAAGGCTTTAGAAGCTTTGAATGGGGTCGGTACCTTGGCTAATTGGGCTTTCACAAGTTAGAAGTTGTAGATAACTTTGTGGAATTTTTGAAATGGGGTTACAACGGCCCACCAAGTCAATGGTTGATGAGTTATGGTCTTTGGAACTTGCGCTACCTGAACTTGAAAATGTTAAAGTTTCTTCAAAAATTCTTTTTGGGTTTCAAATTTGTTTAGTCATAATCTAATGTAATAAAAATGAATAATAATATCTTAGGTTTGGTCAGCCTCAAACTTTAGGGTTTGATTTCTAAAGTCTTCTTGGGAAAATAAAATTGGCTATTTATTGCAGGCCCATAGGGTTGTCTAGGGCAGTTCTAGGTTATGCAGCTGGTGGCTCTGGCTTACAGATTATTCTAATAAATGCCCATGTGGCTGTGCATGTTGCATTTCTAAAGATGCATTTTATATTTCATAATATTGTAATTTCATTTCATGGTGGATAATAGAAAGCTCATTCTTGTCTTTGCAAATTTGTTTTTTCTCAATTTTGTTGTGTGTTTGTGTTAATAAGGGGAGAACCCTTCATCAGGAATCCTTGTAAAAAATTAAAATCATCTCCAATGAATCATTTTTTCTTCATAAAATTCACCAAAATCTTTAAGTCAAGAGGTTGATAAGCAACATCAATCGAAGGTGAATCATCTATTTTATTCTTCTTCTTTCCTTGCTCCTTCAAATTTTATCTCTATAGAAGTCTCTATTGGAGAGACTTTAGAATTATCTATTAAAAATTCTCAACATCCTTTTCTCCCTCTATTCTCTTAGTCCTCTTCTTATTTACATACTTGTTGTTGGTTTTATTTCCTGTTTTGGCTGTTGTGCCTCGTTCCTTGTCCTACCCTCTGAAAATTTTCAGGTTTCCATGCTTATTCCTTGCCCAAATTGTCAAAACCCTGCAAAAACCCTAGCAACCAAGTATTAAACGATGTATTTTGAAACCCTTAGCCATGTCTTCTATTTCATCATTACTTTTTCAAGTCACTAAAGGCATGTGCTTTAAGTCAGGTCGCTTGATCGCTTAACACAGATCGAATATGCCAAAGCTTCTCCTGACTTAGTTTTTCCTTTGTGTCGCATAGTCTTGATAAGAAACAGAATATTCTCTAAGTGTCTCGAGACTTAGCGATTTCCTTTTGGTCGGGTTGTCGCTTGATAATCATGTTATAAAGCTTTGAAATGAACGGGACCCACCTCAGTCAGATGATCGCGTGAAGAGTCAACAGGTCAAAGAAATGTCTCCTGACCTTGTGCCTACTTCATGTCGCATGGTCGCTGGATTAGGACATTCAAATAGTTAAAGCTTTGCTTCAGTCACGTGGTCTCGTGATGAGTTGATAGTTAGAAGATAACATTCCCACCATGCGACTAGCAGTTTCATGTTATGTGATTTCCTTCAGTCGGGATGTCGCCAGATCAGGGCGGTGAGTCAGATTCCCAGTATGCATAAAAAGGACGAAATAAAAGATGACATATGTCAGAAAGCTAGTGGTTGTCGAGAGGTCGCCAGATGAAGGAAAGGGATCAAGCGATAAGGAGACTAAGTCATTTCACCCTCAGTCACGAAGTCTCCTGATATTTTAAAGGCATGGGAAGTCATGACAATGCCCAAGAAAAAGAAACCTGTAGTAGAGGAGGAGATTTTGGACGATGAGTAGGGTGACACATGTTGCTGTACTGTTCATGGACTTGATGGACAGTTATTTCAAAAGGAAATGCAGGTGAGCCGGCGAGAACAAGTGTTAGGACTTTACAATAACTACACCAGTGGCCACCTACAAATCAGATTGCAGTCGCCAGGTCGGGAGAACAACAAAGATATTAGATTTCACCTTTTTGACTTGGTCACCTCGTCGTCTCTCTTCTCTCTCTCTTTTTCTTTGTCTTACATCTTAGGGTTAGGGTTTTGAGACTATTCAAAGCTTGTTGCATCCTTATGGATCCCAAAGTGGTCTCAAACCTATATATATGATAATTTTGTAATAGTTAAGGGTTCCTTTCCTCTGTCCAGAGCAGGTCCCTATTGGCTTTGTGAAATTTTATTGCAAGTTATATTTTTGTATCTTTGTATATTTTGGAAAGCTTCTTGTCTGGATATGTTGAAGCAGAATACAGTAATAGAATACAGTGTGGTTTTCCCTCTTTCATATTATCTTTTCTCTTTGCATTTTGTTTGTGCTCTAGTGTGTTTCATTTGTCAGGCATCTGAAATACACCAGCTATAAGGTAGTTTGTCTAATTGTTTATGAGTTCCTTTCAAGGAGAGGACTAAGTTTCATAGATG
>MU225077.1:8010-27518 GCA_018584345.1 Thuja plicata
GGGACACACTTGAGTGGTCCAATGTCTTGAAAGGGGTCATGGGGACTTCCTAGGGGTCCTAACACGTGATAAGCTGTACTAGGACCCCTTAGGACCCTTTTTGACCCCCGAGGACACATTGGAACACTCAAGTGTGTCCCAAGGGGTCCTACGACCTTTGGATACACTTGAGTGTTCCAATGTTTCAAAAGGGGTCATGAGGTCTTCATAGGGGTCCTAACACATGAGGTGTACTAGGACCCCTTAGGACCCTCTTTGATCCTTGGGGACACATTGGAACACTCAAGTGTGTCCCAAGGGGTCCTAGGAAAGTTCATTTGAAAAAAAAAAATTAATTTTTTTTTTTAAATTAAAATTAAAAAAATAAAATATGGTACCCAAAAAAATCAGGTTCCCAAAAAAATCAGGTACCCGAAAAAATTAGGTAGCCAATTAGGCTTGTGCTTTGGTGTCAGGTTTGCCTAGGTGTACTGACACCTAAGCCTACTAAAAAGTCAACAAACATTTTCATGCGCTTTTGGACAAGTGAAAAGTGGATTTTTTGTACATCGCCACTTTTTGGCCCCTCATGATCTTGCACATACCTTGATGTGCTTGGCATGTTTACTGATGACCTTTGGTCTCTAGAATCTACATTGTGGTAGATTGTATGCTCAATCGTATGTGGATGTATTTTGGTCCCAACATTGCTTTTGTAACATTTTGTTCATAACTGTTTGAACCGTATGCCTTGGAGAAGGTGTTATGTAGCATGACATGTTGTATTGGTTAAGGTGGTCCTCATTTCATTCTTTCCCACTGTATGGATGCCATTTGTATGACCTATTTCAAATTGTGTGGCCAACTTTTTAGATCTCATGGTGTTGTATAAGGCATGAACATAAGCTAGTAGGATATGTTAGAATAAATGTAGCACACACAACGGAGAGGGGGGGTGAATCAATTGTGACCAAAACTCAAGACCTTTAACAAAATTAGGAACTTAATCTCAGATCTAAAAGATAAACATGAATGCGATAACATAACAAAGTAATCGACACATAACACTAATATTTTTGACGTGGAAACCCTGTTAGGGGAAAAACCACAGTGGGGATCAAACCCACAAGATGAATGTAATATATTAAAAGCACTATACCCTATTAGGAGTATTAAAAAGGGGAATGCATATGTATTCAGGCACACTGCCTAGAGCTCACTGCTCAAATACAACAAGGATCCCAATCCCAAGGAAGGCTCACTGTCTTACAACAATCTCTGATCTCAAAAAATAGAGGACATACTGTCCAAGATCATGAATTGACAAAAAACATCTCTGATATGAAAAAATATTTCCAATTAAGTACAAAAATTCTCTGCCTCAATTGCAAATTCTAGGCATACCTCTTCTCATTAGTATCTCATAATTTTTTGCAATAACTTTGCAATTACAAATGATTACATATTTATACACATTACATCAATTTATCTCAACTAGGTCGATCAAGGACCTAATTACAAGATATTAATTCATTACATCTCAATACTCAATGTGATCCATTGAATATGGGCTAAGAACAATAAGAACAACCTCAAACATGCTCTAGATCCATAAATCATGCCACGATCCATCGCAACACGCTACATCACCAAGTCGTCTAAGAACAATAAGAACAACAAAATGTTACATGAGGAATCTTCAATTATAATCACATAACCCAACGTGATCTAGCAATACGAATAAGATACGATCAAGAAACATCAGCAAGAAACATGAAATACCATGACATCAACAAGAACATCTTTGTCTCATGAACCCAACTCATCTCTGCACTTTTCATCAAGAACACTGAACCATACCCACTGTCATAAAATAAAAATAGTTTTCCATTATCTAAATCACAAACTATTCAAATTGAGGATACACATCTAGGTCCTAAACTCACCACTAGATTAGCGATAAAGAATATTGCTAAATAGATCCACATCGATCCAAGTAATGAAACATTGTCACTAACAGAATAACCAAAATATTAGCCTCTAATAAATCTATCATAACTCACTTGGACCATAAAGCAATCCTCTGCCACTTTAACTAAATCAAGTACAAACATGTCTAAACACATTACCAGCTTCACAACATATGATATTCAATACAATAGTTGTACCATAGAAATTATTTCACTAAACTAACCAGGAACACTGTCTCCAGCCATAGGAATATGTTGACATCAATGACAAAACATTAATGCCAGCACATATATGAACAATTTGAACATCTCAACAATCTCCCCCATTGGCATTAATGGAAACATATGATGTAAAAAATATAAATTAATGCACAAAGAAACAATATCAACAACAATACCAACAATATCCACAATATCTTTCAAAGCCTCTCTAACAAACCTTGTCAAATAGAAAACAATCTCTCTCCCATAGTCTCACACCATTTTTTCACATGAATCTCTACCCCTTTGACATCAATGAAAAATAAACATGTATGCACTAAGTCATATAGGCCAAAAATCTCAACAATCAACTCTCAACCACTAACCACTACTCCCCCTAAGGAGTAGCCACCAAAAACATCAATCAAACACAGTGGACTGACGCATATCTAACTCTGATCAGGATGGGAAATCACCCAAACTTACCTCAGTGATACTCAAAAGTATTCTTTGGAAAGGGCTTCATGAAAATATTTGCAATCTTCTCTTTTATAGACACATACTCCAACATGACTTATTTTTACTAACTTTGTCTCTCAAGAAATGATATTTAATAGAAATGTTCTTTGTCTTTGAATGTAATATAGGGTTCTTTTAAATATTGATAGTACTTGAATTTAAAGCTTCATATTTTGGTTTTGATCGTGTATGTTTTTTAGCATCAACATTTTGGATCACACTCTGTGATCCATCATCAGGATGTAAGAGCAAAGAGCATGAAGGATATGTAAAAATAAGATGCAGACCAAGCCTCACTCAAAAGATAAAAGAAAGGATGGGGAGAGGAGGGGGCACACAAAACGAGGGAGAATGGAGAATTAATAAAGGCAACCTAAGAATATAAAAGAAAGAAAAATAAAAATGAGCTCAAAAAACATAAAAAGGGACCAAGACCAAGAAATAAAAACAATAAAAACTAAAGAGGAGTAAAAAAGGAAAGATAGAAAGAGCATTAAAAAGTAAAACAACCAATAACTAAAAGACTCATATATATATATATATATATATATATATTTGGTCTATTCTTTTGTCACACACACACACACATATATTTGAGTCTTTTAGTTATTGGTTATTTTACTTTTAAATGTTCTTTCTATCTTTCCTTTTTTATTCCTTCTCTTTAGTTTTTATTGTTTTTATTTCTTGGTCTTGGTCCCTTTTTATGTTTTTTGAGCTCATTTTTATTTTTCTTTCTTTTATGTTCTTAGGTTTCCTTTATTACTTCTCCATTCTCCCTTGTTTTGTGTGCCCCCTCCTGTCCTCATCCTTTATTTTATCTATTGAGTGAGGCCTGGTCTGCATCTTATTTTTACATGTCCTTCATTTTCTTTGCTCTTACATCTTGTTGATGGATCATAGAGTGTGATCTAAAACGTTGATGCTAAAAAACATACACAATCAAAACCAAAAATTCAAGCTTTATATTCAAATGGATTGTGGAAATATGATCAATTTTATTTTCACCCTTCATGGGAGGGAGATTTGTTTAAAATCTAAGAAACTAGAGATGGTAAGGATCAAACTTATGAAGAAAGTTGAGAACTTGGCCTATCTCAAAAGATGTAGAGATTCACAATTAATCTTGTGCTTTGTAAAAGTCAGCCACCATCTTTGGAGCGTCCACACTAGACACATCCTCTTTAGTGTGAGAATCTCCCTCCTCAAATCAATCATTTAATCTACAAGAAAGGTGATCAATCATCTTAACACTAGGTTACTGCCCCTTCACTTGGAGCTTGCCACATCCCTTCGTCCAGACCTTTGGATTTGTCTAGATACATCTTCCTATGCTAGAGATATGGGTCATCGAGAGGAGTTTATCAAAAGGAAGAAGAAGAAGTTTTGTGCACTATTATGTAGGACCCACGGTCGACATCCCATGCCAAGGTTTCCAAACTAGCCTACGTCTAATTCGGTGGTTGAGTCCTCAGTCTCTCCACATTTACAGTTCTCATTTAATCACTCTTCTCCCCTCACAACTCCTCAGTAAAACACTTATCTTCCTAGTCCTAACCACAACCCTTTGGTTTGTTCTAATCAAGAAAATTCAGCCCCCTTGTACAGGGGCATTTGTAACCAAGAGGTTGTACACTGTAAGAATGGATTGTTTGGCCCAAGATCTCATTTTATTGCCAATGTCTATGATGAGTTGGTCTCTCCAATAGATCCTCACCATCACACCATTCAAGAAGGGGTCCTAATATAATTTCCTAGTACCACACAGTGTTCAAGGTTGACCTCTTATAAGGAGATGTCTTCCTTGGCTACCTGCAACATAGATCCATAGGAGTTCTTCCAACATTCTACGGTGCAAAGCGACCTATCTTGAAGTGTTTTTCAGCATCCCAACATCCTCCAATGTTCTTCCTCTTCTAATGGCTCATTGCCAGTAGGGACAGGTATGAACACCAATCTCTGTTGCTCTTGTTGTGTGATTTATAAGTTTTTCATTAAATGCACTGATTGTGTCTCTATGCATCATAGCTTCCATCAAACCCAACCCATCGTAGATTAGTGTCCTATAAATGAGTGCACCATTGAGGTTTCACTTGAAGGTGCTAAGCCCACACATATGTTTTCCTTGGAGACATGTGACACCTCTATCATGTGCCGCCCAACCACCTCTTCCCTCTTGTCCTCCTTGGAATCTACGTCTTCTACAAAGTCCCTTTCCACTGACCCCATTCACCTTGTCATTAGCCATGTTGGTGAGCTGATGACATCATCTCACCACACCTGTGTTAACTCTGGTTCCCAGTCTCTCCACATTAGCCCTCCCCCCAAGAGTTCAGAGTTCTCTATGCCGCCTCGCCATCACTCGATGCATGATTGGGAGAGCAAGTTGGTAGTCAGCTTGTCTAATGCCAACCTTGACCTCCTTACATTTAATTGTCTTAAGCGGGGTCTTAATTTTGCTATGGCCCCTCATGCCATCTCTCATGTTCATTTTCTTGTTGAAATTGAGAATGTTATCTGGTGTTGCAGAAGAGATTAGGCAAGATTTTATCATGGCTCTAAGACATGCCAAACCTCCTAAACGTAACATCCCCAAAGTTGAGATGTTGGCCTTCAATAATTTTATGAACCATAATGGCATAGTTATTACCAAAGCTAACAGATCCAATGCCACCATCATTATGGATAGGCAAGACTACGTATCCAAGATGCTTGACTTGCTCTCTGAGTCTAGGAGTTACAAAATTATTTTCTGCAACCCTTGCCCCAAAATTTTAAAAAAAGTCAAAGCAGTTGTGTCCAACTCCTCTTTTGACGATGCAACTATGAAAATACTTTTTCCAAATAAAGAAATAACCCCTCGCATCTTTGGGGTTCCAAAAATTCACAAAGGGGGCATTCCTTTGAGATCGATTGTGGGCACCATAGGGTCACCCACCTATTTTCTAACATCTCACCTTGCCAAATTAATCTCTCCCCTGGTGGGTAATTTTGACTCCTTTTTCAAGGATTTTAACCACTTTGTCAACTTCATCAAGGATACCAAGCTAGAGACTAATGACATCTTGGTAAGTTTTGATGTGGTCTCTCTCTTCACTGCGGTTCCCATTCCTAACTCTATCAAAATTGTGAAACACAAGGTTAGTCTTGAGATCACCAATATAGTAGAGTTATGCTTAAGATCCACTTTATTTTCCTTCCAAGATGTCATCTATGAATAGGTTGATGGAGTGGCCATGGGCTCCCCCCTTTCTCCTATCATAGCCAACCTTTATATGGAGTATTTTGAGGAAATGGCCCTCTGCTCTTTCCCCCTCAAGCCAAGATTGTGGAAGTGATATGTCGATGAAACCAACATATGTTGGCCTCATGGGCTTGAAAAACTTGAAGAATTTCAAAAGCACATCAACAGTGTAGCCCATTGCATATCCTTCACTAAGGAGCTTGAGTCTGATAGCCAAATACCTTTCCTTGATGTTCTTCACATTAGGAAACCCAATGGCTCCATTGGTTATTGTGTGTTCTGCAAGGCTACCCATATTGATTTATACCTCCACTCCTCTTCCCACCATCATCCAAACCAAAAAGTTGGTATCCTTAAGACCCTATCCTTGAGAGCCCACAAAATTTGCGATGGTGAAAACTTAAGCCAAGAGGTAACCCATCTTCGCCAAGTCTTCAAGTTTATTGGGTATTCTCATAAGCAAATTTCAAAGGATCTTAATCGAGCCAAGTCCTTCTACCTTTCTATCTCATATTCTAAACCCTCCCCAACCCAAACTCCTTTGCATGCCTCTCTTCCTTTTGTAGAGGTCGTCTCCTAAAAAAATGCTAAAATCCTTACTAGGAAGGGTCTTCGCATTGCCTTCAAACTCATTTCTAAGTTAAAAAATCATTTTCCTCATCTTAAAGACCCCAAAGAATATTTCTTAGACTCTGGAATCTACAAGGTAGTTTGTTCCTATGATACACCCTATATAGGTGAAACAAGCCGCTCTTTCAACATCGGAATCAAAGAGCATTGTGCTGACATCAAGCACGATAGGGTCCACAAATCTACCTTAGCCAAACACTCTTCCTCCACCAATCATCATATATGTTTGGAGAACACCTAGTTCCTATCCAAGGAAGACAACTATTTCAAGAGGAAGCTTAAGGAATCCATATAAATAAACTACCAGCCCGTTAACCTAAATCGGGATGATGGTTAACCCTTAAGCCTATCTTGGCAACCTCTTTTAGCAACGTTGGATAACCACCGCCATCCTTCACCTTCCCCACCATCCTTGTTCATTTCCTCCTTTCCAACCTCATGGCCTTCTCTTCTCTTCCCCCTTTGTGGTAGGGTCTCATCCCCCCACCCCCATGTGTATCAGTGTGGTTTCTTCCTCCTACTCCTCCTCGTCCCCCCTCCTCCTCCTCCTCCTCCTCCTCTTCTTCTTCTTCTTCTTCTTCTTCTTCACACACACATGCTGCATTATATATATATATATAGTCTTTAAGTTATTGGTTGTTTTTATTTTTAATGCTCTTTCTATCTTTCCCTTTTTAGTCCTTCTCTTTAGTTTTTATTGTTTGTATTTCTTGGTCTTGGTCCCTTTTTATGTTTTTTGAGCTTATTTTTATTTTTCTTCTTTTATGTTCTTAGGTTGCCTTTATTACTTCTCCATTCTCCTGTGTTTTGTGTGCCCCTTCCTCTCCCTGTCCCTTCTTTTATTTATTGAGTGATGCCTGGTCTACATCTTATTTTTACATATCCTTCATGTTCTTTGCTCTTACATCTTGATCATGGATCACAAAGTGTGATCCGAAATGTTGATGCTAAAAAACATACACAATCAAAACTAGAAATTCAAGCTTTATATTCAAATGGATTGTGGAAATCTGATCAATTTGATTGATTACTTAAATTGTCACAATGAATAGTGACAGATTCATCAATAATCACTCTTATGTCTTTCAACATTTTCTTCATCCACACTAATTGTGTACAATTAGTAGTAGCAACAACATATTCAGCTTCAACAGTAGATTGTGATATACAATTTTGTTTCTTACTTGCCCATGAAACTAATCTCTTACCCAAAATGAATACTCCACCGCTAGTGCTCTTTCTATCATCCACATTACCTTCCCAATCGACATCAGTAAATGCACTCAATGTAAAATCATCATCTTTTCCATACCATAAGCCATAATCAACTATCTCTTTTAAGTATCTGAATATTCTCTTAATAGCAACAACATGTGATTCCTTCAGTTCTGCTTGTAATCTAGCAACAATACAAACAACATTCATAATATCTAGGCTAGTTTGTGTCAAGTATAACAATCCACCGATCATCAATCGATATCTAGTCTGATTTGCATTAAGTGTATCATCAATATTTATCAATTTACAACTAGTCATCATAGGAGTACCTACAGGTTTTGAATCATCCATACCAAATTTATTCAATAACTCTTTCGCATACTTAGACTGAGATGTGAAAATATATTTATCATCTTGTGTGATCTGCAGTTTAAGGAAAAATTTCATCTCACCTATCATAGACATCTCAAATTATTTCTGCAACTCATTAGAATATTCCTTACTCAACTTGTGATTTCCACCAAAAATAATATCATCCACAAAAACTTCAATAATTAAGATGTTATCATCATCAATTTTGAAGTACAAATTACTATGAGCAGTACCTTTACTAAAACCAAGTGTTAGTAAATACTTATCCAACCTCGCATACCAGGCTCTAGGAGCTTGTTTCAATCCACAAGGTTCTTTCTTCAATATGAAAACCATGTCACCCTCATCAGTTAAGGGAAAACCATCTAGTTGCTCAATGTATAGTTCTTGTTCTAACTCTCCATTCAAGAATGCAGACTTAACATCCATCTGATATACCTTAAAATATCTATAAGTAGCATATGTAATAAACATCCTAACAACTTCAATTCTAGAAATAGGAGAAAAGATCTCCTCAAAGTCAATACCTTTCATCTGTGAGTATCCCTTGCAAACAAGTCTTGATTTATTAGAAACAACTTCACCTTCTTCATTCAATTTATTTATGAATACCCATTTAGTACCAATCACATTCTTGTCCTTGGGTCTAGGAACAAGAATCATTGTATTATTCTTTTCAATCTATTACAATTATTCTTCCATCGCTTTAATACAACTATCATCTTTACATGCTTCATCAACATCTTTAGGCTCAATCTTAGAAATTGAACAAATTTCATTTCTAACAAATCTTCCTCTAGTCTGAACACCCTCATTCCTATCACCAATAATCTAATTTTCTAAATGATTTAACTTTACATACCTACGAGTATTTGGATTT
Source organism: Thuja plicata (assembly GCA_018584345.1). Classification (NCBI taxonomy): domain Eukaryota; kingdom Viridiplantae; phylum Streptophyta; class Pinopsida; order Cupressales; family Cupressaceae; genus Thuja; species Thuja plicata. The sequence goes on from MU225077.1 coordinate 17,024, forward strand.
TCTTTTGTAATAGACTCTTATGTTTCCACTTCTTCATCATTTGCATCTTCTTCATTCTATTCTGCGAATCCATTCAGATTTAGATTCTGGCTCTTTCTTGCACAATCTAACTCTCTTCTTCATTATCTAATTCATATCTACAAGATCCAACCTATTTTTGAAAGTTTTCATCCACTCTAACATTTGAATTTCAATTACTTTCTTCAACCTGAGGTTATAACATTTATATGCTTTTCTTTTTGTTGAATAACCAAGAAATATTCCTTCATCACATCTAGGATTTACTTCCCTAGGTCTTCATCTCTTCTAATATAGCATTTACTTCCAAAAATTCTAAAACATTTTACTCTAGGAATATGACCATACCAAAGTTCATAAGGTGTCTTACCGGTTCCTTGCTTAAATTGTACTCAGATCAAAGTGTATACTGCAGTGCCAACAAATTCTCTCCAATAGATCTATGAAATATTACCTTCAATCACATGGTTCTAGAAGTGTCTAGAATATTTTCATTTCTTCTCTCTACAATTTCATTATGATGTAGGGCCCGCAGAGAAGACATGTGTCTCTTTATTCCATACTATTCACAAAAATTGTTAAACTTGGTAGAAGTAAACTCTCCACCTCTATGTGATCTCATACATTTCAACTTCAATCATGTTTCAATCTCAACCATAGCTTTAAAAATCTTGAATTTTTCAAAGGCTTTAGATTTTTCTTTAAAAAATGTAACCCACATCATTCTATAATAATCATTAATGAATATAATGAAATACCTATCCCCATAGTAACTTCTTGTTCTTGCAGGACCACATAGATCAGTATGCACCAAATCCAAAATTCCACTCAAAGAATAATTTTTGATCTTAAAAGTATACTTAGTCAATTTACCCAACTGACATTCCTTACACGTCGCATTATCAAGCTTCAACAATTTAGTAATATCTCTAACAACTCTTGTAGTACTTATCTTCACAATGTTATAAAAGTTTACATGACAAAATCTCTTATGCCACAACCAACTATCATCAATCTTATCAATCACTATCAGGCATCTACTTCTATAATTGTTCAAATGAAATATATTACCTTTTGTCTTTCTCCCTGTAGAAATCTCAATTCTAGAGCTTCCAATAATCTTTCACATTCCATCATTGAATTGTAAGTTGTATCTTTTATCAACTAACTGTCCACACACTTAAAAGATTATATTTCAAACCTTTAACATATAGAACATAATTAGTATTAGTCTTACCATCAAGAGTAATAGAGCCCTTTCCTTTGATCATGCAAGGAGTATCATCACCAAAACTAACAACACCACCACCATACCTTTCCAATTTTGAAAAAGTTTGTTTGTCTTCGGTCATGTGTTGTGAACATCCACTATCAATAACCCATCCATCCTTCTTATCTACATGTGAAACTAAGGCTTTCTCTTCATTCACAAAATTAGGATCTTCATATTTAATAGCAATAAATACAATCTGATCTTCACTCGTTTCAGATTCATCATCAGACATACTTTCATCAACAATATAATAACACTTCTTCTGATATTTAGACTTTAATTTCTTAGACTTGTACTTATACTCTCTATCATGACATCTTGAAGCAATATGGCCAATCTTATTACATGCAAAACACTTTAAAGGCAACTTTACTTTATACTTACCAAATCCCTTAGGTATTCTCTTTTCAATTAGAGCTTCAAGATCTTCAAGTTCTCTTTCTTCTTTCTCAAATTGTTCCCATTACTTAGCATATCTACCAAGCTTAGATGAACTTTCTCCACAATCATATCTTTTCTTCTCCTTAGAAATTGTAGCTTTAAATGCAATTTCAACTTTATGAAGACTATCACCAAATTCTGTCATTTCAAAAGCAGATAACTTACCAACCAATTTATCTCTTGTCATGGTAGTCACCGTTCTAATTTCTTCAATAGCAGAAAATTTATGATTGTAAAAGAGAGGCAAGGATCTTGGGATTTTAGAAACAATCTCACTCTCTTCCAAGGTTCCACCAGTGCATGTAATTCCACAAACAAGTTCAATGATCTTACGTACCCACATAAATAGTAATGTTCTCATCTTCTCTCATCCTTAATGACTCATATTTTCCTTTCATACTTTGTAATTTGGCTTGCTTTACACATTCATCTCCTTCATATAATGTCTGCAACTTTGTCCATACTTCATGTCCAGTTTCCAATCCTAAAATATTTGTATATTCAACATTTGATAAGGCAATCTTCAAAGCTTCTTTTTCTAGCATAGTACACTCAAATCATTTCTTATCATCAATAGTCGCAATGGGAAGATTAGCAGGAGGCTTGTAATATTTATTTGTAATAGCCCAATGTTCTTCACTAAGACATGTAAAGTGTGTAATCATGTGATCCTTCCATATAGTATAATTTTCTCCATCAAATCTCAGACTATCCTTCTTAAAGGTTGACATCACGGATCTCCTTAATTGATTAAGCTTCCCAAATAGGACACTATATCTGATACCATTTGATAGAGTAAATGTAGCACACATGGCTGAGAGGGGGGTGAATCATTTGTGACCAAAAAATCAATACCTTTAACCAAATTACCAACTCAATCTTAGATCTGAAAGATAAACATGAATGCAGGAACATCACATAGTAATTAACAAATAACACCAAGATTTGTGATGTGGAAACCCTGTTAGTGGAAAAACCATGGTGGGGATCAAACTCACAAGATGAATGTACTCTGTTAAAAAAACTATACCTTGTTAGGAGTATTACAAAGGGGAATACACATGCATTTAGGAACACTACCTAGATCTCACTACTCAAATACAACAAGGATCTCAATCCCAAGGAAGGCTCACTACCTTACAACTGTCTATTATCTCAAAACATAGAGGAAATACTATCCAAGCTCACGAACTAACAAACACCATCTCTAATATGCCAAAATAGTTCCAATGAAGTACACCAATTCTCTACCTCAATTTTAGATTCCACTCATACCTCTTCTCATTAGTATCTCATACTTTCTGCCATAACTCCATAGTTACAAATGATTACAGGTGAACCCACAATAGTGGGTTACACTTTTTTGGAGGAAGAAATTCCTCCTGAAATTCACAAAGAAGGCAGATTTAGAAAGTGCTTTCGATAGAAAGTAGGGACTTTCGATAGAAAGTACTTTCTATCAAAAGACCTTGAATATGGAAATTTCACTCAATTAATTTCGATCGAAATTAGTTTCGATCGAAACTACTTTCTATCAAAAGTAGTTTCTATCAAAACCCTCTGATTAGAGGCCATTTGTAGAGGATAACAAAAATCTACAATTTTCATGGCTTTGGGGCTCAAGTGCAGGGCTCAAATGGAAGAATAGGGAAACATCCTTTTGCATCACACAAGTACTCTAAACGAGATTTCTAATGAATATAGATTTGACAATTTTTGAATTAATTCGGTCTATGTTTTTTGACGTGCATCGAATGTAGGTTTTTTATCGAATATAAACCTCCAAGTTTGACGTTCAATGAAAAATAGTAGAAAAGAGAAAAAAAATTGAAAAATAACAGTGCCCTCTGGCTTTGAGTTTACTTTCTATCAAATTTTTTTTTTGAATTTTGATAAATACACAAGTTATAAGCTATGCAGTCAAGGTATGTCAAAATTATGGTTTACTCTACTTCAAACGTTCATAAAATATGCAATAATTATGATAATGTCGTCAAACCAATTGCATTCCTACGTGTGGATGTTACAAAACTAAATTTGAAAGAAGCACATTGATATCTATTTTAGAAAAAAATTATGCTCTATGAAGTCAATGCAACTTTTTGAAACTGACGTTTTCAACAACATAGCAGTTTTAGTGGGAGAAACAAGAACCATTCAAATCAATTAAAAATAATAATAATATATATATATATATATATATATATAGAGAGAGAGAGAGAGAGAGAACCATAAAAGACTCTAGTTTACTTTATCTTTTGATTTCAAACGGTTTAATGACAATATGCATCCAAATCTGAAAGTTTTTTTAAAAATGTAGACTTCAATGTTTGTTTAGGCAAAAAAGTGTAACCCACTATTGTGGTATCACCCTTACATATTTATACACATTGTACATCAATTTATCTCAACTAGTTCATCTAGGGATATAATTAAAAGATATTAATTATTACATCTCAATACTCAATGTGATCCATTGAATGTCAGCTAAGACATAGCAATGATCCATAACAATAACATCAAACACACTCCAGATCCATAAATCATGTCACGATCTATCGCAACACACTACACCACCAAGTTGGCCAAGAAAAATATTACCAACAACACATTACCTGAGGAATCTTCAATTCCGATCACATAACCCAAAACGATCTAGAAAAATGAATAGGAAACAATCAAGAAACATAAAATACTACAACATCAACAAGAACTTCTCTGCCTCATGAATCAAAATCATCTCTTCATTGTTCATCAAGAACACTGAACCATAACCATTGTCATAAAAGAAAAATATCTTGCCACCATCTAAGTCACGAACTATTCAAACTGAGCACACACATCTATGTCCTCAACTCACCACCAAGTTAGAAAAGAAGAATATTGCTAAACTTATCCACACCGATCTAATTACTGAAATATTTTCACTGACAGAATAACCAAAATAGCAGTCTCTAATAAATCCATCATAACTCACTCAAATCATAAAGCGATCCTCTGCTACTTGAACCGAATCAAGTACATACATCCCTAAACACATGACCATCTTCGAAGCATGTGATATTCTATTGGAAATGAGTTGAGTAACTGAGAGGGGAGGGGTGAATTAGTTACCACAAAAACAAATCCAAGTCTCTTTAAATGTCTTAAACAAATTTTTCATTGTTGCTCGGTTAACATGGATATTCTACTGTTACTCGGTTAACATAGCAAATCTTAAGATACTAACTGTGATTATCCTTTAGTAATTAATTGTAGAAACTTAAACCATAAAGCAAATGACATGTACACATATAACACCAAGATTTAACGTGGAAACCCAATATGGGAAAAACCACCAATTGCAACTAGTCACTGTTTTATACTCTTCTAAAGTGAGCCCTATCAGGAGCCAACCCTGTTAAAGGTTAAAATAACACACTGTTAGGTGTGACCCTGTTAAAGGATTTAATCACCCTATAAGGAGTGGACTTTTTAGAGGTCTTCTAACACTTCAATATAGAAATGTCACCTTGTGAGAGGATTTACAAAAATACTGTTAAGTCTACTCTGTTAAGAGATTTTGATCACTGCTACAATTGTTAGAGAGTAACAATGGATTGAACTATTCTGATAAGAAAATGTCTTTGATGATTCAGATCTCTGTTCTGGAGTTGATTACTTGATCCTCATTGATTGGATATTCTGTTGCAGTTCTCTGTGTTCAATCCTCAATCGCAACCCATCTAATTTTGCCTTCACTCTTTATGTCATAAATATATATTTTTTGCACACTTTTTCAATCCAAACTTGACCTTATATATATATGATAAGCCTTGTCAAGTTGGCCTTAATATCCTTCCAAATAAATAATAAAACTCATGTCTTTCGGCTACATATAACCAATTATCCATAAAATATAAACTATTGTTATTCGGCTGACACTAACTGTTTAACTCGGTCAACACTGAAATCCTTCGACGCCCGACCAACATTGTAATGCCCGAGTGAACTCAATTAGAACTAAAAATCACTTTGGTCATCTTCAATGCCCGAGAGTGCTTGGCATGAACTGACTGTGCTCGGATAGATTAGACATTTGTGTAAACATCACTATACTTGTGTAAACATCAATGACAATACATAATTGAATAATTGTCATCAACAATCTCCCTCTTTGGCATTGATGGCAAAACAACATGTCATAATACAAATAATTTATAGATCAACAGTCATAAGAATGAAATTTTATCAATGTCCTTAACTTCATTCTGATTCTCATCCAAAAACTCCCTATGTCTTCACAATCACTGAAATACAGATTTCTCCCTCTTACATTAATCTCTGTAATCTGATAAGATAAAGTTTTATTCCTCTGTCATCAATCTTTATGACATCAAAAACTCTCCCTCTTTGACAACCAATGCCAAAGACACCAACTGATATATGCATATCCAATGAAGTTGCAATGTACCTATTTGTACTTATTCATATGCAATAAGCTCTGAATATCTGCATCAACATGTTAAGTCTATTCTGTAGCTCGGTTGATGCATCACTAGACTATGTTTTAGTGAGCCTTGACTAGGGGAATCACCCCTAGCTTTCCTCTAAGATAAAAAAATGCATCCTTAGGTAATGGTTTTGTGAATATGTCTACAATTTGTTCTTTAGTATTCACATATTCCAATCTTACTTCCTTGTCCTGAAACAATTCTCTCAAGAAATGATACTTTATTGCAATATCTTTAGTCTTAGCATGCATCACAGGGTTCTTTGAAATGTTAATAGCGCTAGTGTTGTCACAATAGATAATAATTTGTTCTGTGATTTCCACCTTCATACCTGACAACAACTGGTTGAACCATATGATATTTGAACAATTTACTACTGCATCAACATACTCTACTTCTGTTGTAGACTGAGAAATGCAGTTTTGTTTCTTGCTTGTCCAGGAGACTAACCTCTTTCCAAGAAATAATGCTCCACCACTTGTGCTCTTTCTATCATCAACACTTCCTGCCCAATCAACATTAGTAAAAGTCTTCAAATCAAAGTTTCCTCATTTCTTGTACCATAATCCATACTCTTCAGTACCCTTAAGATATCTCAGAATCCTTTTGATAGCCATCAAATGATCCTCTCTAGGATTAGCTGAAACCTTGCAACAATACCAACTGCTAATGCAATATCAGGTCTAGTGTGAACAACATATTGAAGTTTTCCAATAATGGATCTATAGGTAGTCTGGTTTACTTCCCTTGAATCATCCTCCTTAGACAACTTATGTCCAGTAGGCATAGGTGTTCCAACTGGTCTAGATTCTTCCATCCCAAATTTCTCTTGGAATTATATTGTGAATGATGTACTGAGAGGGGAGGGGTGAATCAGTACCTCTAAAACTTTTCTTGGTTAGCTCATTAACCCTTAGTCATAAGTTTGTAAATTATCTTATCTAACTGTTCATATTTCTTTATGTATATGCAATCATAACATAATTTATTTTAATATGTAACCATACAAGAATCATTCATGAAAATAGATAACACATGACACAAGAATTGATATCGCAAAAAACTCCTGTTAGGAAGTAAAAACTGCGGTGGGGATTTTTACCCACAAGACTTCACTATCTGTAGATAAGAAGGGGCCTGTTAAGGCTTGCAATTGATCACTTCTGATGACCTACCCAGTTAGGAGTATTACAGTGGAGACCTGTTAAGATCTACTTCGTTTGAAGCTTTAACAACACTGTTAAGAGATTTGTAAATAATTGTTAAGTCCACCTTCTACAAAAGGATTTTATATGTGATGCACTTGTTAGAATGCAACTACATAGGTCTTTGAGCTGATGATGTATGAAATCTCTAATTGCTGATAACATATCCAATAAAGCTTCCTATGTATGAGTAATCATCTTTTCATGATTGAATAATACCTTTGTCTACATGTCAGTAGCCTCTGTGTGTTCTTGATAACTGGTGTGATCTGTTTCTGAACTTTGCATGAATTCTGCCTTCTGTTCCTTAGATTCTCTTTGTGGCTATCAACAACAATGAATTCATAATTCACTATTGATTGAACATCTATTTATACTAGATTTTAGCTCTATTCTTGATTCACGCTTCGCAAGTTAACTCTAGATCCAAGGTTTACAACTTGACCTTAATCTTTAGTTAGATATGTTTTAGAGCCGTTAGGATTCTTTAAAACATTTACATTATGCTTGCTTGACCCTCAAGTAATGATTTAAAACAAATTAAAACTCTATAAATAGAATTACAATTCTTTATCTGACGTGTAAAAATCAGATCCACTATTTGTGGGTTCTCTAACTGACTGTCGGTTCTAATGGTTGGGCTTCTCTGTCAGTCTGTCAGTTTTATTTACCATAAGTGTTCCTTTCTTGAATTGTTCATCGGGTATGACTTTTCTGTTCCGTCAGTTTTGTTCTCAAAACTGTATCGTCGGTGATGATCTTTGTGTTATGTTATTGACCCATCGGTGATGTCTTGTTTACTTTTTCGGTGCAACACTTGTCAGTGTTCATCGGTCAATTCCATACTTAGCATTTTCTCATGATTTTTTTTTTCTGTCAGGTATGCTCACTATTCATCAGTTATGGTTTTTTTCCACCGGTTATGCTTGTACCGATGATCTCTGTCAATGTTTTGCACTAAGTGTACTAATGGCAAAACTTAATGTCATCAATCTCCCCCTTTGACATTAGTATCAAAAACATGATATGTGCAACATACTGAATGTATTAGTATGTACACCTGTGTATACTTCTTCCTTAGTCATTTGAATGACTCTCCCTATGTATATGTCGGTAAGTGCAAGTATTGATATATTGTAAATAACTCTCTTTACATATTTGCTCCTTTTGTACATACAATATACATACATTTCTATTCCTCCTTTTTTGATAATAAAGGCAAAGGTACTTACATCTTGTCAAAAAGGTGGGAATGTGAGGATTTGATCTCCTTCATCATCTTTTCCCATTTATCCTTCAGCATTTCTAGAGCCATGTGCTCAAGTGATATCCTTATGTGTATATCATAGATGTTGTCAACTACAGACGTATCTGGGGTTGCAATTAAGTTTCTGGCTTTAGAAATATGTTGCTGTAGAATAGTAAGATTAGGCAAGATGTGTGCCTGTAGTTTGGTAATCTCACCTCTTAATTGTGTTTCAGCATCCCATATTTCTTGTCATAGCTTGTTAGCCTTAATGACCTTGTCATGATGTGCCTTAATATTGTCTGCATTTGAGGTTAGGATTTGTGCACTCGTTGTGACATTAAAATCTATTTCTGCTAACTTGTCACTATTTTATTTTGTAAACTTTTCAAGTGTGCACATCTTTTGAACTAAGGTAATTGCCTCAGTAATCATTGGCTCTAATTGATCAGTTGGTTCAGAGAGATTTACCTTGTTCACTGTCACTTCTTGGCTGATCTTATCAATTAACTTGTATTGATAATTTTTCTCTGCTTGTTCTGCATCTACATTCTATCTTGTGATTGCGTCGGTAAGAACAACTATTTTCTCCTTAACTGTAGCATGTTGTTCAAGTTTCACCTCAGGAACAAGTTGTTCTAGAATGTCTCTTGCCTTGTCAAGTGTCATTGTTTCCCTGTGTTCCTATATCATTTTCTTCTGAATGGCTTTCCTTTGGCATAACACTCCAAACTCTTGAAGTTTATCTACATCCAAAGTAGTAATATCCCAGTTTGGGACGTCAATTAATTCATCCATTATGATAGCCAAAATATCTTTCTTCAGTGCTTTCCTCTTCTTCTTATTCTTTGGCTGGGTGGTAGATTGATGTACTACCATTTGTAAATGTTGAGATTGGGTTGACTTGGTGGGTGAGGGTCGAGAAGATGAAGCGTCCTGTTGTTTCTGTTCTGAGTCCACTAGCTGGTTTTGTGAAGATGTCTCCTCATTCACCTTAGGTGTATCAACATATATATCTTCTTTTTGTTTTGTGCCTTCATCCTGCTTGACTTTTTCACTCTTATCTTTTTCTTCATCCTTTCTCAATGTATCCTCAGTTTTGTTATCTGCTTCTTTTTTCTATTCATTAGACACTTCTTGCTGAGTGTCAGTTGCATCTTTCATTTCTGTATCTGTATCTTTTTTAGTATTGGATGCATCTTTGTTTTCATCATTACCCATGTCCTTGGGTATATCATCAGTTTTCTTAGATGATTTGTCCTGGCTTGATTGAATATCAATAACATCGATTAATATATTCATGTTTGTTGGTGTATTGATTGTTACAGTGTCAATAGTTGAATCCTTCCGTCGGTATTGCCTTGTGCAATATTTATATCTTCATCTTTTTGTACTTCTACTATAGGGTCTTTTCCTATAGTGTCATTGACAATATTTTCTAACCATGATTCATCATTTATATCATCAACTAAGTTACCTTTTATTGTTAACTCTTCTTTGGTAAATTCTTCATCCTCTAAACTGATGTGAATTGGACTTGCTGGTATTTGATTTTCTTCACTTTGAGTGTGGTTAAGAGTAGTGTCTGGCCATTCTTCATCTACAATATCAACCTGTTTATGGCTGGTTATTTGAACTTCTTCACTGTCTAACTCAACTATTGAGTTATCTCCCTGAGTGACGGTTTCCTTCTCATAACTTCTCTCCTTAGCAGGATTGAGTATCTTGCTCCATTTATCATGAGCTTCTTGTTCTAGCTCTATAAACTTCCCTTCAAGAAACTTGTAAGCTCTCATTTTGGGTGAGAAATTTTTCTCAT
>MU225077.1:30565-44164 GCA_018584345.1 Thuja plicata
TGCACTCATGTGCCTTGTGTCCTTTCTTTTGACATTTATAACAATTACCAATGAAAGTAGATTGTGCTTGAGGAATACCTTTCATTTTGCTTCTGCAAATGTTTGAGGTGTGGTCGGGTTTTCCACAATGATTGCATGACAGCTTCTTGGATCTTGGGGTTGTGAAAGCATTCCTTTGATCTGGTTGATTAGAAGATTCACCATTCTCATTGTACCCTAATCCTGTGTAGTTGTTGACTCTTCTGTGTCTATCAATAAAATCATCCATCGTTTTGTTGCTATCTTCAGCTTTCTTGATCAATTCGTTGTGTTGATTCTGGACTTTGACTTCATGCTTCAATTTTTCATTCTCTTCTCTTAGCTCACCAATAGACTATATTATTTCAATGAGTTATGTATTTAGTCTGTTTGCCTCTTGACTCATAAGAATAATCTAATTGGTAATTTCATGGTGATGCTCAGTAAGTCTTTGAATTTTTGATTCTTTCTCTTGCAACTTCTTTGTTATTTTCCTCCTATCATCAATGGCTAGAGTTCTTTCATTTTCAAATTTTCTTGCATCATTCATGACATCAATCATTTTCACCATTTGCGTCTCTTGACCGATTTTCAGCATTCTCAATTGCTCGGTCAGATGTTGATTGGCCTCATGTAGACTTGTGATCTTTTCATCTGATTGGTCTGATGCTTTACTTGATGTCGATTCTGCTGTATCAAAGTAATCTTGTATTTTTGATTCTTTGTAGTCCTTCTTATTCAGCCTAGTTTCCATAATCTTTCTTTCATCAAGAAGTTTTCTCGAGTTGATTCTCGCCTCTTTATACTTCTCATAGTTTATCTGCATTTGCAATTGCTCATTCTCAATAGTCATGTCCAGTCTGTACTTTTCCATTGCTCTAATATTTTCTCTTAAGTCTTTAAGATTTTCAAGAAAGAGACTTAGCTCTGATACCAATTGTTGGAATTATATTATGAATGATGTACTAAGAGGGGAGGGGTGAATCAGTACCTCTAAAACTTTTCTTGGTTAGCTCATTAACCCTTAGTCGTCAGTTTGTAAATGATCTTATCTAACTATTCATCTTTCTTTATGTATATACAATCATAACATAAGTTCTTTTAATATGTAACCATACAATAATCATTCATGAAAATAGATAACACATGACACAAGATATGATATCGCAGAAAACTCTTGTTAGGAAGTAAAAAATGTAGTGGGGATTGTTACCCACAAGACTTCACTATCTGCAGATAAGAAGGGGATGGTTAAGGCTTACAATTGGTCACTTTTGATGACCTACCCTATTAGGAGCATTACAGTGGAGACCTGTTAAGATCTACTTTGTTTGAAGCTTTAGCAACACTGTTAAGTGTGCACTCTGTTAAGAGATTTGTAAAGAACTGTTAAGTCCACCTTCTACAAAAGGATTTTAGATGTGATGCACTTGTTAGAATGCAACTACATAAGTCTTTGATCTGATGATGTATGCAATCTCTAATTGCTAATAACAGATCTAATAAAGCTTCCTATGTATAAGTAATCATCTTTTCATGATTGAATAATACCTTTGTCTGCACGTCGGTAACCTCTGTGTGTTCTTGATAGCTGGTGTGATCTGTTTCTAAACTTTGCATGAATTTTGCCTTCTGCTCCTTAGATGCTCTTCGTGTCTATCAACAACAATGAATTCATAATTCATAATTGATTGAACATCTATTTATACTAAATTTTAGCTCTATTCTTGATTCACGCTTCACAAGTTAACTCTAGATCCAAGGTTTACAAATTGACCTTGATCTTTAGTTAGATATGTTTTAGATCTATTAGGATTCTTTAAAACATTTACATTATGCTTGCTTGACCCTCAAGTAATGATTTAAAACAAATTAAAACTCTATAAATAGAATTACAATGCTTTATCTGACGTGTAAAAGTCAGATCCACTATTTGTGGGTTCTTTAACTGACTGTCAGTTCTGATGGTCAGGCTTCTCTGTCATTCTGTTGGTTTTCTTTTCCATCAGTGTTCCTTTCTTGAACTTTTTGTCGGGTATGCCTTTTCTGCTCCGTCAGTTTTGTTCTCAAAATTGTATCGTCGGTGATGATCTTTGTGTTATGTTATTGATCCATCGGTGATGTCATGTTTACTTCACCGGTGCAACACTTGTCAGTGTTCGTTGGTCAATTCCATACTTAGCATTTTCTCGTAACTTTTTTTTCTATTGGGTATGATTGTTGTCCGCCGGTTATGGTTGTTGTCCACTGGTTATGCTTGTACCGATGATCTCTGTCAATGTTTTTCACTAAGTGTACTAATGGAAAAACTTAATGTCATCAATTTCTTCAGTATCTCTTTGATGTATTTAGACTGAGTAATGTAGATACCATCCTTCATCTGATAAACTTGTAAACCAACAAAGAATTTTATTTCACCAAACATAGACATTTTGAATTCCTTACTTATAGCTTCAGAGAATGCTTTGCATAAGTCATCATATCCAATAAATAGTATATCATCCACAAATATTTCTGCTAATAGTATCTTATTCTGAGGTGCTTCTTTTATATACAAGCTACTATTGTCATTAGTTCTCTGAAATCCAATCCTTATCAAGTAACCATGCAATCTTTCATACCGGGCTCTAGGAGCTTGCTTCAATCCATACAATGCTTTGTGCAGTTTGCAAACCATATTCCTTTTGCTAGTATCTACAAAACCTTCAGGTTGCTCAATATAGACTTCCTCCTCAAGAATTCCATTCAGGAATGTAGATTTTACATCCATTTGATATACCTTGTATCCTTTGTGTGCAACATATGCTAGAAGAGTTCTAACTCCTTCAAGTCTTGCAACTGAAGAAAAAGTTTCTCCATAGTCAATACCCCCTTCTTGAGCATATCCTTTACATTCTAATCTTGCCTTGTTTCTGGAAAATTCTCCTTTTTCATTCATCTTGTTTCTAAAAACCCACTTAGTACCAATCACATTCTTATCTTTTGGTCTAGGTACAAGAGTCCAGGTTTTTCTCTTTTCTATCTTCTCAATCTCTTCATTCATTGCTTCGATCCAACTATTATTCATTCAATGCATCTTTAATAGTTCTAGGTTTTATTTCACGTAGTAAACATGTACTTTTAATTTTGTTCCTTTTCATTACACCTTATGTTTGATCTCCAATTATTTGTTCAGGTGCATGATGCCTTCTGACATATTTTGCAAGTATAAGATCCTTCCTTCTTGATTCTGGGCTTGTTCCACTTGGTTCACCATGATCAAAGGTTTTGTTCTGTTCTTCTGTCTGATACTTGGGTTCCAGTGTCTAAGACTTAGGCTCCTCTGTCTGAGACTCATGTACCTCTATCTACGACTCGATTCCCTCTGTCTGTGACTCAGTTTCTTCAGTCTGTGACTCAGTTTCCTCTACTAGCAGCTCTAGTTGCATAGGTTGCAACTTAGGTTGAACTGCTTGTGTTTGTGCAGATGAATTCAATGGTTGACAGGGATGTTGTCCAATCACCATTGCTTGAGTCTTAGGTATAGTATCAGGTTCATAGTACACAAATTTTATGTAATCCTAAGGCTCTTTACTGCTCTTCTCTTCACTTCTTTCTGCAAACTCATCAATCCTTACATCCACACTTTCTATGACTTTATGAGCAGAAAGATTCAAGCATTTATATGCTTTTCTTTTACATGAGTAGCCTAGGAATATACCTTCATCACTTTTTACATCAAATTTTCCATTTCTTGCTTCCTTCAAGATGTAACATTTACTTCCAAATACTTTGTAATAACGAACATTAGGTTTATAGCCATACCATAATTAAAAAGGTGTCTTCTCAGTACCTTTCTTCAGTTGAACTCAGTTCAAGGTGTGAATTGCAGTGTCAATGGCTTCCTTCCAGTATTTGGAAGCAACATTATTTTCAATCATTAAGGTTCTTGCACAGACTATAATGGATATGTTTCTTCTTTCTGCTATCCCATTCTGTTGTGGTGTACTTGGGGAAGATACTTGTCTTTTGAATCCTCTTTCATTGAAGAATTCATTGAATTCATTAGAGATGAATTCTCCTTCTCTGTCAGATCTTAAGCATTTAAGTTTCATTCCTATTTCTTTTTCAACTTTGGCTAGGTACCACTTGAACTTCTGAAAAGCTTCTGATTTTTCTTTGCGAAACATGACAGTCATCATTCTGGAATGATCATCAACAAATAGAATGCAATACTTCTCACCTGTGTAACTTGTTGTTCCAATTGGTCCACATAAATCAGTATGTACCAATTCCAAAACTTCTTCTGTATTGTAATTCTTTCTCTTGAAGCTAGTTTTTCCGATCTTCCCAATTTGACATTGTTTGCATAGTTCTAATTCAGGTTTCTTCATAATAGGAATTCCTCTTACTCTTTTGTTCTTTCTTATCTTAACCACGTTATCAAAGTTCACATGACATAACCTTTTATGCCATAACTGGCTTTCTTCTACTTGTGCAATAAAACATGAACTTTCATTGAGATCAAGATAAAATAGATTACCTTTCGTTTGTCTGCCAGTTCCAACTAGGTTTCCCTTACCATCCAGGAGCTTGGCCTTACCATTCATGAATTCTACCTTGAAATCAATGTTATTTAGCTGTGCCACACTTAGTAGAATGCATCTTAGTCCTTCAACCCAATAAGCATTGTCACATTTGATTCCTTCTGTTAAAGCAATACAACCTTTACCTTTCACATAGCAGGGTTCATCATTCCCAAAACTGACACTCCCACCATCATAGTGCTCAAGATGTTCAAATTTGGTTTTATCACCAGTCATGTGGTGAGAACAACCACTATCAATTATCCAAGTGTCATTCTTTCTAATATGAGAGTATAGTGTTGTCTTCTCGTTATCTTCATTATTTGACTCATCCTTAATAGCAATATAAACAATTTCATCTTCATCACTATCAACATCTTTAGAAATATAACAAGATTTCTTACATTTTTCCTTGTAGCTTTTGTAGCTTTCGTAATCTTTCTTGCCTTTGTACTTGTTGAAATTTTTATCACCTTTGTCTTCCTTGTTTGGACACTTAGCAACAATGTGACCAACCTCATCACATAAAAAGAAAATTAATGGTATTCTTCCTTTGTACTATCCTTTTCCTTTTGCAACTCTCCTTGCAAGTAATACTTTAATGATTTCCAGATCTTCATCATCAGATTCATCATTACTGTCATTGTCAATTTTTTTTCCTTTCATCTTTCCAAGGTTTAATTTAGCTTTGAATGCTGACTCAAGATTGCTAAGATTAGGAGAGTAATTATCAAAGTTATCCAACTCAAAAGTTGTTAGTCTTCCAACCAATCCATCTAGAGTTATACCGTTACTGCATCTCATCTCTTGAATAGATGAAACTCTAATTGCATAGATAGGAAGTAAAGTCCTTAGTACCTCACTAACCACTGTTGTGTCTTCAATCACTCTACCGGCAGCTCTGATGGCACTGACACTTTTCTTGATTCTTTCACTGTATTTTGTTATGTCCTCTCCTTCTTTCATTTTCATATGATCAAATTGACCTTAGAGAATTTCTACTTTGGCTCTCTTTACATTGACATCTCCTCCATGAATATTATGCAATGTTTTCCACATATCAAAGGCAGTAGGGCAGCCCTTGACTTCATCAAATTTAGAATAGCTGAGTGCAGAGTCTATATCAATCATCATTATGTTATGATGCTTCATGTATATCATTTGGTCCACAGTTAAAGGTCTCGGTGGTTCCACATACCTATGGTCCAAGAATTACAAACAAGTATCTCTAATGTTAGATAGATGTAGCCTCATCAAATCTTTCCATGCAACAAAATTGTCTTTGTTAAGCTTAGGGATCTCCCTTCCGTAAGACATCTGTGATCTTTAGCTTAGGCCTTGAAACCTTCCTTGTAAGCACTTCCTGCTCTGATACCAATTATTGGAAATGAGTTGAGTAACTGAGAGGGGAGGGGTGAATCAGTTACCACAAAAACAAATCCAAGTCCCTTTATATGTCTTAAACAAATTTGTCACTGTTGCTCAGCTAACACAGATATTCTACTATCACTTGGTTAACATAGTAAATCTTAAGATACTAACTATGATTATCCTTTAGTAATTAATTGCAGAAACATAAACCATAAAGAAAATGATATGTACAAAGATAACACCAAGATTTAACGTGGAAACCCAATATGGGAAAAACCACCAATTGCAACTAGTCACTGTTTATCACTCTTCTGAAGTGAGCCATATTAGGAGCCAACCCTGTTAAAGGTTACAATAAAACACTGTTAGGTGTGACCCTATTAGAGGATTTAATCACCCTGTAAGGAGTGGCCTTGTTATAGGTCTTCTAACATTTCAATGCAGAAATGTCACCTTGTGAGAGGATTTACAAAAGACTGTTAAGTCTACTCTGTTAAGAGATTTTGATCACCGCTACAATTGTTAGAGAGTAACAATGGATTGACCTATTATGATAAGCAACTGTCTTTGTCGATTCATATCTTTGTTCTGGAGTTGATTACTTGATCCTCACTGATCTAATATTCTGTTGTAGTTCTCTGTGTTTAGTCCTCAATCAGAATCCCATCTGTTTCGCCTTCACTCTTCATGTCATAAATATATCTTTTTCGCACACTTTTTCAATCCAAACTTGACCTTATATATATATATATATATATATATATATATATATATATATATATATATATATGATAAGCCTTGTCAAGTCAGCCTTAATATCCTTCCAAATAAATTATAAAACTCATGCCTGTCAGCTGCATATAACCACTTATCCATAAAATATAAAATATTGTTAGTCGGCTGACACTAACTGTTTAACTCGGTCAACATTGAAATCCTTCAACGCTCGACCAACACTGTAATGCCCGAGTGAACTCAGTTAGAACTAAAAATCACTTTGGTCCTCTTTAATGTCTGAGAGTGCTTGGCATGAATTGATTGTGCTTGGATAGATTAGACATTTGTGTAAACATCAATGACAATACACAATTGAATAATTATCATCAACATATTCAATATAGTAGCCATACCATAGAAATCATCTCATTGAACTAACTAGGAACATTGTCTCCAATAGTAGGGATATGTTGACATCAATGAAAAAACATTAATGCAAGAACATATATGAAAAATTTGAACAATATATCAACATTATATGTATATGAATGTATAAGTGTATGTATGTGTGGCATATCTATGGAATAGCTGTGAAGTGACTATGAATTCATGCGAAGGAGATCTTTGTTTGTGCAAAATAGTTTGTAGATCTTAGAGGTGGGTTTTTTTCATTTTCATATCTTTTGGAAGTGAGCCCTTGTGTATTGGCAGTGAGCCCCTTTAACGGTAGTGAGTCGAATGACAATGAGCCTTCTTGCAGTGAGTATTTCTAGTAGTGAGTCTTTGTATCAAATTACCTTTCGATATTACCCTAAAATGTGTTTTTACATTTCATGAGAATTAGTTTCTTCGTGGTTTTACCTATCTTGGTGTTTCTATGTAAAATCTAGTGTTCTCTGTTTCAATCTTCCTGTGCATTTCATGTTTATATTTTTTGTGAATGTTTAAGGTGCTAAATCGGAAAATCTTATGTTCTTATTGAAACTGTTTAAGTGTCAACCGATAGAGAGAAAATTTTGTAAAGTTGTATGGAAATAACTGATTCATCCCCTCTTAGTTATTCATCCTATTCAATAATTGGTATCAGAGCTTGGTTCCTCGGTGAAGAGATTGACCGCTTTTGGCAGATCTGATGGCACACAAATTGACTATTCCTATGTTTGATGGATCATACTATAATTCATGGAAAGATCTGATGAAAGGATACCTGGTATCGGTTGGTTACAAGACATGGAAGCATGTAGATTCAAAGTATGTTCCTCCGTAGAATGGACCGACTAAACCTAATGAAATTGAAGAATATGTGGAAAATGAAAAGGTGAGGTATGATATTACTAGTTCACTATTAAAGACTCAATTGGCTAAGGTTATTTCACTGAAGATGACTTATGAAGTTTGGGAAAAGTTGAAGGAAATTTATGAAGGAAATGAAAGAGTCATGTTATCTAAGAAGTTGATAGCTAAGAGGCATTAAGAGAACCTAAGAATGGAAGAAAGAGAAGATATCGAAAGCTATTTTCAAAGAGTTGAGAATACAGTTGATAAAGTCAAGAACCAAGGAGGCACTATTACCACATTGAAAACTCAATTATGTAACCACTTGATATTGAACCCTATTATACTCATTATATTAATTTTATAGCTTAATATTTAATTTCAAGATAAATTTACCTAACACATTGTTATGAATTAATCAAAATTAATTTATGATACATATTTCATTGGGTTTTCCCAAATTAATTTATAATAAAAGGTCATTTTCCTTTATAAAAGGATATGTGAGTATGAAAGTTTCTAGATTGTAACATGTTTTTATAGATGTCACATGATTTTGATAATAAAGTAAAACTACCTTCTCTTCTTGACATTTTTTAAATCTATACTAATGATTCTACAAAGATACCTTGATTGAGCATTTAAGCCAAATGACACCAATACTTATCTCTTCAAAGAAAAATTAAATACTTTAATACCTTTATTAGCCCATGCTCTAGCTAAACACCCTGGCAAAAGTGCAAGCTACTTATCCTTATATTTTAGATTCTACCAATTAGATCCATCTTTATGAAGTCTTCCATCCTTATCCACAACCTCATTTTGTGTTACATGCCCCTAACAACCTCCCATGCCTTACAAATGGACTTGAAAAGAACTGACCTCGTTGTCTTGATTGGAAACTGACATGCAATTATATCTACAAATGCAACATCTTTCCAGTGTTGATTATGTTTGGGAATATATTCAAATATATTATCAAGTGTCTGATAAGAACCTTCCAAGGCCTTAAAAATATATTTAGCAGCTAGTGCAATGCCCTACAACCTAAGGTCCATAAGGCCCAAACCTCCCTTGTTTTTACTCATAAAACACCATACCCATCTAACATCGCGTCTCTTCTTGTTACCCCTCCCATAAGACCATAAGAAATCTTTGATTTGTTTTTGGATAAGTTTAATTGATACTGACTAAACAACCAGGCAAAGGAATAATAGATATTGTGTGAAGACATTATTTTTTGACATATTTGGATTCTCCCTGCCATAGTGAGATAATTCTTGTTCCATCTTTTGAGTTTCTTGTCAATCTTCTCCTTGATCCAATTCTGCATACCCTTAAGATTTGGGTTAATGGAAAAAGGGATGCCAAGATATCTCACCTGATGACTAGGTCTACCCCACTCAATAGGGTATCTACTAAACCAATTAGGAGGTCTGTCATGCCAACCAAGTAAATTTTTTTTGGATAAGGAGATCTTGCTATCAAATGCTAAACAAAATAGGTTCAACTTATTCATTAGGGCCTCAACATTTAACAATAGAATAACTACAAAGAAATACTTTTATTATTGTTTGAAACTAGAATCAATTCCCATGTATGTTTAATTCTAAATTTTATTGTTCGTGTATGATTAGTTATGAAAGTGGCCACCTAAGATCCAAAGACAATAGAAAAAACAATAACAAGAGAGAAATAATACAGTAAGCATAGATTGTATTCTCACGAAGAATACAATACAATAGATGCAATATTGGATGAATATTACATAGCAGACCCTTTGGTTAAATAAACCAAGGTACAAAAGTAGGAGTGAATGGGACAATGAAAAGTGTCATTGTCTCATTACATGATAATCAAGAGACAACTTATCACCCATCCAAGGTGGAATCACATGTCCACTAGATGTAGATCATCCTTCAATGTGCAATAAAGTATGTGCAACCTGTGCTACAAAGGTGGAGGGTGAGAAATTGATAAAACCACAAAAGGTGGATCACCCACCTAAGGTAGAAAATTCCATCCACTATAAGTTGATATGATAATGATAAGTCCACATTTAAAGTGTAAATGATCTGACTAATCTTATGCAATTCCCTAAGGAAGCTTAAGTAAAATGTAATTAGTACCTAGGTGATAACTAACCAAGGTAAAATGCCTTAATTATACCAACGCCCCCACTTAAGTGCAACTTAGGGAGAATTTACAAAAGATAACAATGCAAGATGGGTCCTAAATACTAGGCCGTGTTAGGTACCCATGTATAATATGCAATGAGATCTCTCACAAATATAGAAAACAAAAAAACCACATGGGATAAAAATCCCCTCCAAAAGAGAGATAATAAGACAAAATGCTCTCAATTAGAAGAACAAAACCTCATACGAGGAAAAAGTCCCCCTATAAGAGAGAAGAGGAAATACCATGAATCCCCCCCTCAACATCGAATCTCCTGCAAAGATGGTCCAAGATGATAACCAATACTTCTCTAGAGGAAGAAAATAGAGCCAATGTTGCACTTAAAATGTCAAAGTGTGACAAAACCAAGCCAATATCGATGAAGAACTAATGATGAAGCACCCACTGAAATATGATACAGATTAATTAAGGAGACACTTGCTTGAGCATTAATTAAATACTTGAAAATGATAAATTGATACAATTTTATCTCCTATGGAGCCATGCATCGCCAATGGCAGATTGATACATCCCAAGTCTCCTATGGATCCATGCACCAAGTCTCACAAGATAATTCCTAATCTACTAAGCATAGAAGGATTACATTGAATATATCATCAGTGACAAAGTACAAAGAAAGATGACACTTCATATTAGTGCATGAACAACATAGCTCATGTACGAGAATACAACATAGATGCAAAGCTAGAAACTGATAACGATGCCACCAATAATGTGCTACAAATGATCATTGGTGATGCCCTTCGATTGGACTAATGTGCCAAGAAAATATAGGAGCAATTGACCCCCCTAGCTACTGGTTAGAGGATGGATTACTACAACAGTTGTTAGGTGGATAAAAAATTGTTTCCAAATTTACATGTTTATTGAAATTTGTTTTCAAAAACTTATACAACCATTTTTGAAAATATTTTATTACTAAAAACTTTATTAAATAATAAAGGAAAAATTAACTTTTTTTTTCTTTTTCTATCTGTAAAGTGGTGGAAAGGGGTAAGGATGGTTTGATTGTTAATTGTTATTTGTGTTGATTTCCTTAACCCTACTTTACACTTAATTGAATTTGATTGATTGTGTATCGCAATTTTGATTAGGGAGAAGATAAGATGCTCCTTTTCTATCCTCAAATGCACAAATGAAAGATCCAAGTTGATCAACCCAAAAGAAGGGTTAATGCACAAATGAATCAACTATTCAGAAAGAGAACAAAGAAGGGGATCCTAAATATTGTTAATTGATTAAATGAATATGTTTAATTATAATAATTGAAAAGAATAGGAAGAAGAACCAACCTTACAAAATTGCAGATCAAAGAATGCTATTTTCTTAGGTCTATAGACTGCTTTTGGAAAAGCTGAAGTATGATCCGAAACCAAAACGCAGAGAAGAACAAAACCCAGAAATCTTTTCCTGATCTGATGTCATCTTATGAAAAAGGTCAACCTTGACCCACAAATGTCAACCCTAACCCAATAATGTTGACCCTGACCTACACAGGTTCGACAGAGAATCTGTTCGCGCCATCTGAAAGAAAGCCGAAAAAGGTATCCAGATCTGTGTCCAAATTTGTAGTCCCAAACCTGTACCTACAAGAAAAAGAGGATTGTTTGTTGTGGGGGAGGGGTTTGCCTTAGTCAAACCCTGATTTAGGAATTAACCTTGAAATCAATAAAGTATAGAATGCTAGCAAATAGTAGAATTGAATCTAACAATGAAGCTATGATATTCAATAGATATGTAATTGTAATTCAAATGTATGCAAGTATGAAAGTATGAAAGCATGAAATCAATAGAAACCATAAACCTCCATGATTGTATGCTGGAAATCCACATTGGAGAGATGGTGAAAGAGTCTTGAGGATGCACAAAGGATCTTGAAGGAAGATCACACCACCATGATGGCTAGATCTAGGGGTTGAATGATAAATCTTGAATGCTTGAACCAAATCCCTTTAAAGGATTGAAAGCTTGAATCCTTGATCTTCAATGGAAAACTTGAATGCTAGAGAGGAAGACTTGAACACCTTGAGAACTTGAGAACATGTAGAACAATGGATGCTTGGACTTCTTCTTTTTGCTCAATATCGCTTAGTTGATGGTTCATAATGCTTAGAGAAAATGAGAGGAAAAGGCTCCCTTTTATATGAAACTAGGGCTCAATATTCTAAGGTGGCCGGCATAGGATAATTAAATTAAAATTAGACCCATGCCCCTAGAAGAGGACCTATATTAAATATAATTTAGGAATCGACACTTCGGAACCTGAAACAGCCGACCCAGAAGCGGGAAAATTGAATTTTGGATGACCCCCGGTAGTCAACAAGCTTCCAATTTTGAAAGGGGAACCCTAATCAGGGTCGAGGTCGACCCTAACCTAGGTCAGGGTCGAGGTCAACCCTAAACTAGGTCAAGGTCAAGGTTGACCTTGACCCAGGGGGCTAGAACCCCTAGAAAATATGCCAGGTGGGGTAGAAGGTGCCCGGAGAGGCCCAATCAGGGTCCTAAACAGGCACAAAAGCAGAGGATGATGCAAAAATGGGAGGATGATATGATGGAGGTCAAAAACATCCCCTAAGGAGGGATAAACATTCTTAACATGGAAGTGCTTCCATTTTAAGATGATACATTAAGCCCCTACTTTAGTGGGAGTACGGAAATCGAACGTGCTCACGGTAAAGTTAGAGGAAAAAGATCCTGGTAGATTGCAATGAGTTAGAATATCACTAAGTCAGGGATATGAGCCCCCAAACCAAGGATTCTAACTCAACATACATACATAAAGATATGAAAGTAAAGAACAGTCAAACATAGAGAACATACATGACTACATAAGTAAGACAAGAACAACACCATAGATAACATAGCTTCGTGATCTAATCCTACTAGTATGATAGCGAAAGAGAGAAAAGAGAAAGTGATTACCTCACCTAGTAAGATGCCCACCTTACTAGGAATCACCAAGGAGGGAGAGCCCCCAACAGGTTCACCCATAAACTATGCTTGTAATTGTAAATGCGTCTTCTGACAACTTTTAAAAATATCCATAGATCCATATTCTTGTGTCACTATGGAATATAAAATGCGTGTCCATTCAGGATTTAGCAACTTATGTGCGTTACCTTTCGAGGATTTAGCATATTGTAAAATAAAAAGGGTGCTTATCTCTTCAGGATTTAGCAACTTATGTGCGTTACCTTCCAAGGATTTAGCAAAAAAAAAGTAAAAATGCGTGTCTCTTCAGGATTTAACAACTTATGTGCGTTACCTTCCAAGGATTTAGCAAACATAAAAGTAAAAATGTGTGTCTCTTTAGGATTTAGCAACTTATGTGCGTTACCTTCCGAGGATTTAGCATGTTGCAAAATGTAAATAAATGTAAACTATAGTACAAGGGAGACCCTATATATGCCCCCCTCCTTATCATGGCTACCCACTAGGCAGGATAAGGAAGAGG
>MU225077.1:66806-84460 GCA_018584345.1 Thuja plicata
ACGAAATTCTCTCCAAATTCGTCCAGGGTCCTGCACGGAGAATTTACTACGAATTTCTCAGTCTAAAGTCGAATTCGCATCGAATTCGAATTTGTAGCGAATCGACTTTCGAATTCCACTGCTCCAGGGCGAATGTGGTAACTTAGTTTTTTATGTCAAATAAAGTAAGAACGTGTGGAGAAAATAAACATATAGAATATAGTGAGATCAGAGAGAGGAGATTTTGGGAGAACTACCTAGCTCAGTACAATGCTCAAGCAAAGTAGAAAATTGATAATCCTAATTGGAAGATGGACCGAAGGACATTCTAACCTAATATATAGTGAGATCAGAGAGAGGAGATTTTGGGAGAACTACCTAGCTCAGTACAATGCTCAAGCAAAGTAGAAAATTGATAATCCTAATCGGAAGATAGACCGAAGGACACTCTAACCTAATATATCAAAAAGTTGTGGGAAAATTGATATTAAAAAGAGCTAAAAATATGTGTAGCAGTTAAATTTAGAACTGATCTTATAGGTGGATTGTTTTTATATTTCTTAAAGCAGAACCCTTTAGAGTTTTGTTGTTTATTGTTAATGCAAAAAGATAAGGCTAAGCAGATACAAGACAGTTGAGAGCAGAGAGAGAAGATTTTGGTAGAGATAGGTCAGTATGATGCTGAAGCAAATTAGAAAATTGACTATTCTAATTGTTTTGGTTTGAACTTTGATTTAATGAAGGGAGGAAATTGTTCCAAAAGTTTGAAAGACTTTAAGATCTTGTGGATGAAATTTAATTTTTGTTTCTTGATTTGTTGAGGTCACTTTCCTGTCTCTCATCCATATGAAATTTTTGAACGAAGTTACAAAATAAAAAAGTGTGCAATGAGTATACGTCAGCAAAAACAAATTTAATTTATCTCCAACAATATTCCTGCCCCTGTTCCATATGAAATTTTCCAGCGAAATAAAAACATTGTTCAATTGGTATATGTCGACAAAAACAAATTTACTCAATCTCCAACTTCAAGCGCCAGCATCATCTTTCTTTTGAGGTCTGCTGCTAAATTCAGGAAAGGACCACAAATGTATATGTATTGAAAAAGCTGTTAACAGTAATTGCCCAATCCATGGCAAACCTTGTTGCTGAGACTACTTCTTCACTTTCATTTCAACATTCATGATGAGGCCTCTACCTTGTATTCCTTCAGCCCCTCAAGCTCTTGAACCAACCTACTAAAGGTTCCCTGCCAGTTCAATTGACTAATGGTGCTGATGAAGTGAGGGGTGGTCTTAGGGAGAATAATGGGTAATGAGGCGGTAGAGTAGAGGGATTGTGTAATTGAATATTGGATTCCAAATGAGATGCTAGCCTGTTTAAGTTGATGGCCATAGTAGAGGGGATCAAGACTTGCTGGTTCCTTTTCAGTCAAGAGCCTAGCTAGAGAGCCCTGCTATCCTGCCAAGGCTACCCTGCTAAGGAACGAATAGCTGGCTGGCCAATCTGAATCTGCTGCTGAGATTACGTTTCTTCCCTGTCATTCAACATTCGGGAGAAGGCCCCCACCTTGTTTTCCATCCTTATTTCCATCAACACATTCTCCTCTGAACTAATATGCTCAGCAAGAAGAACACACTCCAGATCAGATGCATCTGCCGGCCCCCTTATTTCGGCCACTCATACTATTGTGTCTCAGAATTGTTGCATTAAGCAATCATCATATTAAAGTCATCACTATCACTGTCTGAAGCATTTATGTCCACAACAGCTCAACGATTTCCCTTCCAATTGATTGTTATTTGATTGAGCAAGTCATTTTTTAAACCATTCATTCTTACAGGCCCTGTACGTTCCCTTCTGTGCACAATGTGGAATCTGTGGATGAAATTCACTACCGTAATACATGTAAGTTGATGGCAGACTTAACCCATCAAATTTATCTGAGATCTACTGTGATTGCTTACTTGTGACTGCAAGCTGCAAGCTGCTTTCTTGATGTGTGACCATTTATTTCTTCCTTCATCTGGAATGGAAAAGCACCTCCAAGAATTTCTCTGGATTCTGGCACTTCCTGAGTGAATACAACGGATGGCAGGTTTCTTTCTTCTCTCTTCCCAATTGCATCCCTTGTCACTTCCGACCTCCATTTAATGCTTCACCCAATCATTCCTTTCTCTGTTTCTTGTCATTGTTCAAATATATTATCTTGCAT
The DNA here is from genome assembly GCA_018584345.1 of Thuja plicata. Taxonomy (NCBI): domain Eukaryota; kingdom Viridiplantae; phylum Streptophyta; class Pinopsida; order Cupressales; family Cupressaceae; genus Thuja; species Thuja plicata. The sequence continues at coordinate 69,001 of MU225077.1, forward strand.
CAGTGGCAAAATGCAGAACAAGAATGAAAAATCTGAACTATTTATTACATTGGATACTCTTTTATTACTATAATTTTGATTTGAATGAAGCAAAATTACACTTTGGATTTTAAAATTATACAGATAGTCACATCAAACTATTTCGTAGCTTGGCTTCCAATTTTGGTGGAATTATGTGATTACAGGACATTGCTTGAGCATATGATGCTGGGCTATTGACTATGATAGCAGTATGGTACTTGCGCTAATTTTGTTTATTAAGTTACATAAATTTTGTTTCTTCTTGATCTGGTTATTATATTTCATGCACATGAATGACCTTGGACTCATTAGGTTGCAGCTTACAATCTAGATATTTACTTTTGCTGTTTGGACAAAATATGTGTTTATCTTCATTGATTTTACATTGTTATTGCCGACTATTACCTGGGAATGAATCTTCCTTTTTGTTGCATTTTCTGCTATCCAAATAATATAACCCAAACTGATATTAGGAAACATTAAAAGATTTAGCACTTCACAGCAGGCTCGAAGTCATAGCCTTGTATAATTATTAATTTTGGAGCCCTTATTCTTGAGACTTTATCCTAATAATTGTAACGAGGGTTATTTGCTTTCACCATTAGTTGTTTTGCATTCTAGTATGTACTAGCTGTAATCAGTATCTTCCTGTATGTTATTAGGACAGCAAAAGAAACTCAAGATTTGAAAGAAGATAATTTCATGGTTCTTTTTTTTTTTCTGTTTTTGACGCCTTTGCCCTATGATTAAATATCTTCGTTATCGATTGTCTCAATATTTTGTGAACGTTTCACACTATTTTTTCTAAGCTCACCTTCACCAAGTCGTGAATTTTTCTCTTTTATTTCAAGGATATAGTTTTCCACAATCGACAATGCTTCTTGCTGCTGTTTCTGGATTCAACAGGTGTTTTTTTATCAATGTTTTCGGATCACACTGTGATCCATCAACAGAATGTTAGAAAGCTGAAGGAGCAGAAAATTAGATTGTTGCAAACCCAGGATGACTAAAAAGAGGTGGGAAAGGGATGGGGAGAGGGAAGATATTGCACAGAGAACAATGTGCTACCTCTACTTGATAATAACATTAGAACATTTATGGAGAAAAAATGAGGCATCAGCATTCTTAGACAAATTTGATTTATAGGTTTTTGTTCTGGTCTTTATCCCTTATTTTGTCAGCATTATAACATTTATGGAGAAAATACGAGTCACTAACACTCCTATACAAATTTTCTTAATAGGTTTCTGGTTTCTGGTGTTTGTCCCTTATTTTATCAACATCATAATATTTATGGAGAAAATATCAGTCACCTGTACTCTAGGACAAATTTGATTTATAGGTTTCTGGTTTTTATTCTCGACACTGTATAGCTCAGTTCTCATATGTTTAATCGGCTTTCGCTATTTGTACTACACTGAACCCTGAACGATTTCATGTCATGTATTGAGAATATGTGATCCTACATTTGTCTGTTATTTGTAATTTATATGGTTTTCTGACCTTATTTTGATGCTTGACTCGAGAATCTGAGCTCGAGGAGTGTATATTCTATGGGTGTGAGGTGCCTTAAAGATTGCTAGATGGAATTAGTGCAATGTAAACCCTGAACGATTTCATGTCATGTATTGAGAAAATGTGATCCTACATTTGTCTGTAATTTGTAATTTATATGGTTTTCGGACCTTATTTTGATGCTTGACTCGAGTATCTGAGCTCGAGGAGTGTATATTCTATGGTAGTGAGGCGCCTTAAACATTGTTTGATGGAATTAACGCAATGTAAATTTAATTTCTAGTACTTAGGAGCTTTTGTTCTTGATGTTGTAGCTAGCAATCCAGTCCAAGGACCACCTGCTGTCAGCTATTAGATGCTTTCTTGTATACGGTATTGGAAATGGTTATGGTCTTCATCAATTTGTGGCATATTAGGTCTTCATCAATTCGTACATAGGAAACTGGTGTAAGAAAATTGCCCAGGATTTATCTTGAATATTGTCTTGTTTTAATCTGCTTTCCTCCGAGCCGCCTCGCCTCTCCTCTCAAAAATAAAAACAAAATCTCCTCTCCTTACATCCCCCTCCGCTTTCTCTAAAAAGTCAAAAATGAACAACAAAGCAATTTCCTATACAAATATTACAAACAACTCTCTTTATATAAAAGTGCCTGAAGGCAATGGAAGGGCTGGCAGGCTGATGCTTGAATCTGAAACCTTTGCCTATCTTTTTCTTGACAAGCACATATGTGATCGCCTTATAGCCGCCTTATAGCAAGTTGACGTTCTCTTTATATTAATATTTTTTGCCTTAGCAATGAAATAATGTGTGCAATGGTGAAAATTGGATACCCAAAGGGTTATTGCTTCTGGAGAGTGAGCAAGAGAGGCTGGTTTTGGTTCTGTTTGTGTTTCTTGCTTGCTTTTGCACATTGCTTTGCAATAGGGCAGCAGGGTTTTAAAATCTTGTCTGGATTATTTTACAAATTTTGAGGGTATTCGTCCTTAACATAATCTTTTTAATGGTACCCAAAGTCTTTCACTTGGGTTGCTAATGATGAAACATTAGAACTTGGGGTCAGCAATCTGTTGGGGTAAGGTGTCTTGACCTTAGCAATGTTAATGTGTATATTTAATATTTTGTAAGTATCATTATTTCTTAATATATTGTAATTATCACTATTTCATCTTTTGTGCCGTTTGTTTTCATTTGGAATAGCTGGCATGCCATTTATGTAAGAGCATGCAAAGAGATTATAGTAGAATGCAAGGAGATTATATTGGAATCCTGGCTAGTTCAATGACAGTTACTTACGAGGATAAAGACAAATTGGGATGCCCAAGTTTGAGTGGTCAAATATATGATGTATGACATATAAGAAATATGTTAAATATAACTTGAAAATGAAAGGTAAAAAAAAGAAAAAAGATATTGGATTTTATACCTAAACCATCTGGCTAACAATATTGATAGTTTTCCAAAACAATGTGGTTGTTTTTAATTTGTACTTATAAATTACTTTATAATTTGTAAAGTTTGCATTGTTTCTCTGGGTATTACATTAATGGCAGCACCTAAATCAATCGTTCATAATTGGGGTACTAGGGTTTGATAGTTTGGAAAGATTCGACTTCTAAGCACATTTTTTGTAAGTTGCCCACTAACATGGATGTTTTGCAAATCTTTATGCTTTCGTCTTGGATTTTGTAGAAAATATCATAATAGTCTTGGTGTAGAATGGCACGACCTTGATTTGCTTGAAAGAAAGGGATTTTAACACATTTTTTCAATTGTCCCTATAAGTCAAATTGTGGTTTAAACTCTTGTTTTGTTGTGATTAACCTCTCTAGAAATGGGCAGTTTGGTTCATGATTTATATCTTTGATGGATCCAACATAAGATTATTTGTTTTATTATTTCCGTGAGGTTAGTGTCTATGGTTGGATTTTTAGGGGTAGTTCCATGATACTTGCAATAGTTGGTCTATGAAGTAGCTTTACAAAATGAAGTTGCATCTTTGACCACATAGGTTGGATATTAAAACACTCCATTAACATATGTTCATTGAGCCAACTTATTTTGGGCTTAGGTGTAAGATGGGTTGGTAATTGAGTGGTTGTGGGTGGTGTAGGAGTAGCATTGCTTAGCATGATTGTTGGTTGTTGAGTCCAAGGTTGTGGTTGTGGGAAGCCAACATTGGGGTTGGATAATTCTAGGTTCCTTGCCATTGTTACTACCATACATTGTGCAATTGTGGCCATTGTTGATTATGTACATGTGATTGGTATGATTGTGTTTGTCATCCACTTTTCTAAGGTTTCTGATTGGGCGATATTGAGTTTTGCCAAGGTGGAGGCTTCTTGTTCTATGAAGTATTATGCCAGTTGGAAGCATTTGAAATGAACTAGGATGTGGAGTACCATGTGTCCATATTTACCTTTAGTAGCTTGAATTATGGTTTCTCAGGCTTATCTTTAGCTATGTTGGCCACTTGTTGTCACTGACAATCAAGTATTGACAATGAGGGTAGTACTTGGCCAAGGATGCATCTTCTTTCTTTTGCTTCTTCTTTACATGTATTGTGTTAGGCAGAGTTTCCATATGACATAATATTTAATTCATGTCCTTAAGAATATTAACAAGCTCTACTTTGGAGACTCTTGTAATGGTCATTTTAGAAGATAACTTTTAAGGTTGTGGGTCCTTTTCACTATGTACCTTTAGTAGTTTTAGTAGATCTTACATCATTAAATGACTATTAAGAAATGTTATCACCTACAATTAGGCCCAGAGCATCCATACAATCTTATTTACTCTCCTTAGGAATACAAGTTTAAGTAATTATGGGGATAGCTCATTTTGATGTGACTTTTGTAGTTCAAACATACACCTTTCTAGATGAACATTAAAGGGTTCATATTCTTTCAAAGTCGATTATGAATACATTATGAATACATTGTCTTCTCTCGTATCCTTTCCTCTACAATTTTCTCAATACTTTAACATCTTTTTTCTCATGGTTTTCCATTTAAGTCACTACATCTCTACCAATTCCATAAACCACCTCAAGGTAGCATCCTTGATGGTAGTAAAAAAAAAATCATTCTATGTGCATTTGTTCTATAGTCATTGCTTTGATAGAGGATGTTAAACTTGAGTAGAAATTTGTCTAGGTCGTTTGTGATTTGGCCATGAAAAATTGGTAAGGGAGAGGGGGAGTGTTTTTCTGGCTATAGCTCATGTTTGAAAATGTAACAAGCTCAATATGATTTTCTACTTATTATCTACTGCTAGGGTGATTTGACCTAAAACAACACTTAGCGGGTTTTTGTATGAGTGTTTCTACAATTGATGAATGCTATTAGGAATTTTTGGAAATAATGGGATATGGATATGCTTGTAGTTTCTAGCTAGTGATAACTTCTTGTGACTAATTGAGAATCACTTATTTTATAGTAGGATCATTTATATGCCCACCACTTTAAATGTATCTTCTTAAGGCTATAATGTCTCTTGTTATAAGAACCTTACTTTGAGCAACTATTGCTTGATTACCTTTTGTTGTTTAAAAGGATTTTCCAAACTTGTCTCTTACACCACATGCAATGTCCAAATTTTGTCTTTTGTTGTCCAATGTTAGTGAATGATTATTATTATTATTATTGTTGTTGTTGTCATTGTTGTAACTTCGAGGTTTTCTCCCTAATTACTAGTCTTAACTTGTAGGAAATAACCTTAAATATGAGGAAAGCAAAACAAACTATTTCAAGACATTAAAACTTCTAAATCTCAACACCATCGCCAACAACAACGCCAAATTTTTTGATTGCTTTCAACTCTCAATAAACCTATGCAACTAAAGTTTTCATACAACAAAATGAATATTGTATCTTTGATCAAGAAACCTATCGAGTTAAAATGCATTATATAGACCTATCAATCCAAGGATATATTTTCTTGGTATGGTGATACTATGTTATGGGTACTCACAAAAAGTTGATTCCACATTGACGGAAGGTTTCAACCTTGGAAAAAATGCCAAAAAGATGTAAGCAAAAACAATACCCATTTTGTACATAACAAGCACTCATTATGCTTTGAGATCTTGAGGCAAAAAATAAAATGGGCGCTTCTTCTTCATTCAAAATCATAAAAAAAGGAGAGCATTTGTTATATTTTAGAAACAAGTACCCATTTTATAAATTTGAATTGTCGACTAGCATTTTGCTTTAGATTTAGGTTTGGGAAAGACATGTAAGCCAACCTTAGTCCTGGACCTACAAGTACAAGGTCATGCCACTGCCAAGAATAAAGATTGTCTTCATACATATGTGATGATTTTTTGCCCAGTTTTTTTATGAAACTTAAAAATCATTACAGATGACAATGTCTAGCTTTTAAATATGTAATTGTTTCTTAGATTGGATTATTTTTCTATTTTTTATTTTTAATAACAATTTTTTTTATCCATAAGGGGCTGAAGACGAGAGTAGTTTATATTAATTGAAAAGTTCAAATATACATCCAAAGAAAACCAGTCACGCCAGTACAAATGAAAACCTAAAGTCTAACATACCAGACTTCTACCATTGTTTACAGGTTTTATAAAAACCAAATATTGAGGTTAAAGTTTTACAAGAAGTTCAAGCTTAAATTAAAAAAGGGAGGATTAACCCTCTTTTTTGAGGGAAAAAATTATGTGACATAAACCTACACACATATTTAAATGATTAGTTTAGGTCAAATTATAGTGGTTGTACATGAAGGGTATTCAATACAACAATAGAGCCAATAAAAAAAATATTTAATTTATTTTTATAAAAAAAATCCTAATCAATCTTCAGTATATTATTCATCTTTTTTGAAGAACTAAAAAAATACTTTTATATTGGCCAAAATACTGTAGTCGTACAAGTGCATGGCATGGTTTTAAAAAAAAGACTTAAAAAAGTAGTTTTTATATGTGCCTATTAAAAATTAATTTATATCATTTGGATATTATAATAAATTATATATTTGAAAACTAGACTTAGAATACTACATTTATACTGTGAACTTTTAAAATATTCAATGCTTAAGTGCTTCAAATTCTTAGAATAATTGTGAAAAAATTGAAAATTAGGAAAAAATGCACTCCACTTTTTACACTTTATGGGAAATTAACTTCATGCACCTATTTGTGTATAGTTGTATATACTGGACAAATTCTACATTGAAAAATAAAGAATGGAATGTAATGTTGAAATAGGAAACCCATCTTATAGATTCCTTAACTAATTACATAACAATTATTGTAGGTTTATAATTGTTGTTGCAAATTTAAATATTTTTAATGAATTAATGACAAACAAATGTTATTATGATTACAATAATTCATGCTATCAGGATAAGTATCAAGATTAAGGTTCACTTGCAATCCACCTCAAGTGGGCCCTTGCTTGGATTAGTTGAGCCTTTCTCTTTTCATTTATTAAAGTATTAATCAAATCAACACATCGTATAACACACCATTAAAAATGAAGAAAATTGGTATGGTAGAAAACTTTGTTTTTAAATTATGAGCTCAAATCTAGTAAATCGATTAGATTTCCACAATCCATTGAATTTGAGCTTTGATTTCTGGTTTTGATTGTGTATGTTTTTAAGCATCAACGTTTCGGATCACACTCCGTGATCCATCATCAGGATGTAAGAGCAATAAGGATGTGTATTTTAAACAAAGTTCCCTCCCATGAAGGGTGTCAATTAAATCGATTAGATTTCCACAATCCATTGAATTTGAGCTTTGATTTCTGGTTTTGATTGTGTATGTTTTTAAGTATTAACGTTTCGGATCACACTCCGTGATCCATCATCAGGATTTAAGAGAAATAAGGATGTGTATTTTAAACAAAGTTCCCCCCCATGAAGGGTGTCAATTAAATCGATTAGATTTCCACAATCCATTGAATTTGAGCTTTGATTTCTGGTTTTAGTTGTGTATGTTTTTAAGCATCAATGTTTCGGATCACACTCCATGATCCATCATCAAGATGTAAGAGCAATAAGGATGTGTATTTTAAACAAAGTTCCCTCCCATGAAGGGTGTCAATTAAATTGATTAGATTTCCACAATCCATTGAATTTGAGCTTTGATTTCTGGTTTTGATTGTGTATGTTTTTAACGAGATTTTCAACACCTGAGTTTCAACGAGTTTCTGGTTTTGATTGTGTATGTTGAAACATCAGGCTTGATCTGAGACCAAGCCTCCTGAGGAGTCATATGTTGTAATGCCTTATGAGGCATCCAATTTTGAATATAGTTGGCACAATTGATTGCCTTAGCCCAAAAAGAAGGCTGCATAGCATGTGACTGAAGCATACAATTGGCCATCTCCCGTAAAGTTTTGTTCTTTCTCTCAACAACACCATTTTGTTGAGGGGTGTGTGGAAATTTCAACTGATGTTATAAACCATGCTCTGTGCAAAAATCCCTGAAAGCCCGATTCACATACTCCCCACCATTTTCAGTGTGTATCCTTCTGATAGAAAGACCAGATTGCTTCTCCACAAATGTCTTGAAGACATGAAAGGAATTAAAGACATCAGATTTGTACTTCAAAAAATATACCCAAGTACGCTTGGAGAAGTCATCAATGAAAGTGAGGACATAGTGAGCCCCCAAAAATGAAGGAGTCAAAAATTACATGACATCACTCTGTACTAAATCCAAGGGTGCCTTAGCACAAGTGGCTCGACCTATAGGAAAAGGATCTCTGTAATGTTTTCCAAGAGCACAACCTTGACATACACCATCAGTACATACCAGTGTACTCATCTGCTGTAAGTATCTATAATTGACATGGCCAAAACACTCATGCCAAAGTCTACTCATTGTATCTACATGTGCCACAAGAGATACCCAGAAGCATCCGAACTCTCAAAGCCATCAAATATATATAAGAGAGACCGAGGATCTTCACTGCCAATAGCCACAATCATATCAGGATCATGGAGGTCTCAAATAACCACATCATGTGGTGAAAACTCAACTGTCTTCCTAGAGCCAGAATGGAAAACTTGAAAAACTGAAAGGAGGGCTTTTGAAATGTCAGGAAAAAGAAGTACATCCTGTAGGAAACCTCTGAAGAATGAGATAGTACCAGAACCTATAACTGCAAGTTGTGCTACCAACGACAATATGTGAAGTATGAATAGGTGTAAGAGCGGTGATTAGTTGATGAGAGTGTGACATGTGGTGAGAAGCACCTGAATCAATTATCCAAGTGGGTCCATAAGAAAAAAGCTCGCGCAGAAAGAACATTTCCTTTCCCTGTGGAAGAGGAAGATGGATGAGATGAGGTGATATGCTGTTGTTGCTGCATGGCTCCCTTTAGAGCCTCTAACCGTTTTGAACACCTGGAAACTAGATATCCTTCCTTGCCACAAAAAATGCAAGGATCACCGATAGAATTTGTAGTCTTGGAGGAAGACCCACCAGACTTTTAAGATTTCCCCTATTTGGGATGGGAATGTGATTTAGAATTAGAATTAGGAGGTGGCTTGGAGGAACTCTCACTACCCACTGAATCTTTCCTTGGCTTCGATTTCGGCTTTTGTTTCTCCTTATATATTTGGGAAACCAATGCTTGGCTCTTTGATCCTATGACAGAATCAAGCCGAGATAGCTTTGCCTGCTCACGAGTCAAACAATCACAAAACACATCAAATAAAGGCATGGTAAATCTTGGACCCAAAGGATCCATGATAGAATGGAAGGTAGATAAAATATCTGAAATGGACCAAAAAGCTTAGAAAGAATCAGGTAAATGCACTTTGTATCTGTCTTATTATTTCCACAACCGTGTAAGAGAGACTTGGTATATTTGAATTTTGTCAAGAAATCTTGAATAGAAGAAAATGTCCTAGGACCCAAAGCTATCAATTCTGCATCAATCTGAAGTACCTTGAACTCATTGACTGTTCCAAAGAGAGTTTGAAACTTCTCCCACATATCAAGAGGGGTGTCACAACCATCAAGATGAAAGAAAAACTATCAAAACATGCAGAGAAAGCACACCCATGGCCTCATCTATTGTGTTCTTGTGATGCATGAACTCGTAAGGATGAGTCAAAATCGGTTGAATGGTATCCAAACAAGACCATAACCCACGTGATCAGAGAAGCCTAGTCATAAGGGATTTCCATAAATGGAGATTATGTGGAGTGAGAAGCTCAACTGATGTTGAATCTGCCATTGTTTCATTGCTTTACTGTTTATTAGTTACCTTTCAGATTTAGATAGAAGATGCAGAAGGGTTTGTATTTTTTTTTGTTTTTGAGTGTTTTGATTTTCCTGAGATAATTGATAGAAAAAAAGAAAAAAATGCCCCCGCAAAGAGAGAAAACCCCAGTAAAAACTGAGAAGCTAGAAGGAGAGATAGTGCAATAAATTCTTTAGAATGAATAGGAAAATACCTGATCAATTTCTCTAGAAAAATAGTCTCATATCTAAAGAGAGCTCTTCAAGAGCTTTCTCACACCTATTTGTGAGAAAAAAGGAGTCCGTATGCTCATTCTGGAGGCCTGAGAGTGCATAAAAGAAGTCCCCTCTTTGACCAAAAAAATAGCAATGAAATAGAAAATAAGAAAATGAAACCCTCACCAAAATCTCTATCTCAGAAAGAGCTTTCCGACACTATATGGAAGTCCAAAAAAGGCCTGTCTTTGCTTTAGTTAGAACCAAAAAACCAACTAGTGGTTTAAAAGGGCTTCAAAACAAATTTAGATCCACTAGGACTTAAAAATTATGGCCCCTGGCCATATGGCGTGCGTAGGGGGCTAGCAGGTGGAGGTACTAGTACCCCATGTGACTGCGCGCACAGGGGTTGGAGGGATGAAGGGGCCCACGGGGGTGGATTGGAGCGGAACAGTGCTGGGCGACGCATGGTCATGGGCCAGACTGGGATGTGAGCGAGAGGGCAGTGTGGTCGGAGGGTGGAGGAGGTGTGGAGCTCTGGGAGTGAGTGGCAAAGGCCACGGGCGACACACTAGCGACCGCTCGATAGAGCGGGGGCTAGCGGTGGGCCTCTGCCCCTTCCACCGCTTGAACTGATAGTCTCACCAAAATTCGGTGGAGTTGCACCAAAACTCACCAAATTTAGTGATTTTAATTTTTTAATAATTTTTTTTATTTTTCTACAAATTTTCCTCTGTATGCATGCCAAATAGGTCTATAAGATTTTTTTTTTGTGTCAGAATGCAACTGAGTCTAATATAGGCATGCCTTATATGGAAATAAAGGTTTTTGGGCCTTCTGGACGGAACTGTGAGGTCGGTTTGTGCCCAAAGTGATCCAAAAAATATCTCCCCCTAGATCGACACAAAAAAAATTTAAAAACTTGAAACCCTCAATGCTAAAAAAATTCTTCAAAAACTCAAGAACGAGCTGCAATAGCAAGGCTCTAATACCATGTTAGAATTCAAAGAATTCTCTCACCAAGATCCACTATATGCAAATAACCTGTTACAAAAGCAAATAATGGAGACAAAACTCAGAATGATCTGAAAGATGAAATATTCATTCAGAGAGGGAATGATAATTACAAAGAGATCAATCCTTATAAAGGATATTGAAAAACCCTAAAAGGAAGAGACCTAGGTTGCATCACAATAATTAATAAAAGAATTAATCATTATATGCCTAATTAGCTTAAGTGAACTAGAGAGAAAAAGTGCCTTAATAATTAAATCAATAATGATTTAATTAATAAGTGAAATACCTTTTTACTCTAATAGATACTTCATAGTAGGATGATGGCATCAACAAAGTTGAATGGTTTTTTCATTTTTTCTTATTTGGGTTTGCTTGCCAAGGTGACCCTTGAAATTTTGGAATGAAAAGGTTTTCATGATTATTACTAACTCTTTTGGACAATATTTTGCTGATAAGATCACAAAATTTATGATGAGGTTGTTATTTCCTAGATTTTGTGTTTATGGACCAAAACTAGAAGCTCCCCTCTTAAATTACCTTTTCTTCAAAATATGGTACTTTAATGTAGTGCAACAAATAGACTATGAAGATTTCCCAGTAATATATTATTCTTGTGGTATGAAGGGTCATAGCTCCAATACTTGCATGAAGAATAAAAGCAACACTTTGTTTGGAAGGAGGATTTACCACATCCTCAAATGAATTCGCTTACCCCCCTTAGGAGGTTCAAAAAGTAGATAATAAAGGTAAATTTAATGAGATTATTCAACAATGGACTCCTCAATTAATATGACGTGAGGCTGATAGATGGTTTTGTGAGTGATTCCATGACCCCTCCTTGTTTCAAAATAGCTGGATTCAAGGAGAAATATTTTCATTTTGAGATTAAGCGAAGTTCTTTGGATCAATTTTTTAAACCACTTTGATTTAGGATGGGTTGTTTGGTTTTTGTGGGTCTTTGTTCTTTGTAGTCTTTTTGTAGTTCGTCTCGCTGTTTGTTTGTGTCTAGTTGTGCTTCAAGTTTTTTCTTACACTCTCACCCATTCCAAAACCTTTCTTATCTTATAAAAAACAATTAAATCAATTTTCATCCATCACCAAATTTAACCACACATAGATTTGTTAAAATCACTAGTAACATAGGGGATAATTTGATGAAAAAGACATAACATCAAATGTCACATGACATAAAAATTTGTGCACTAGACACAATTGTTGTAGATGAAAGAACAAAAGTCAAGCTATATGAAATGCTTGTTGAAGCATGTACAATTATGCATAGATCATTTTTAGTTTAGCCTTTTTGCTAGATATTGTATAACTAGTTTTACTTTACTTTTTTTTTGTTATTTATTTTTAATAATTATATTTATGCTTATTTTGAAATGCTTGATAGATGTTATGCATTGGAATATTTTCTGCTATGTTTGTAGGGTCATATGAAGCAAACACAATAGGTAAGTACACATAATTAGTATCCTTACGTGTCTCCTTAATGTATGACTAACTAATTTCTTTCAAGTTGACTACTTGTTTTACTTTCACATGCATCTTTATATTGTCTCACATGCAACTCAAAGTAGGGGACAAATGTATAATAGTAAAAGTCACACACCTTATACCTTTTCCCTTCTTACACTGATTTTGACCATTTTGTCCTTTATAGAATGACTAATGTACAAGTAAAATATTCTAACATAAAAATTTACAAAAACATTGAACTTTATTTAATTTTATTTGCAGATATTTTCAAGGATTAGTCATTATTCTTAAAGTAACCACTTCTTTTCATATCGTTCATGCCATTGTGAAATTGACATAGTCAATTCCAAAAGTTAAAAGGATTGATTCCTAAATTTCAAATTTGGGCTCTTATAAACTCCCTCTTACTATCTACTATGAGTAGATTAAAGTAATGTTAATTTGTGTATTAGAACATGTTGTATTCAAGGGTAAACCATAATGAAGGATTTTTTTAAAATTAAATTCAATAGAAAAACAAGGGTGTTGTTCCTTACACAACCACAAACCAAAGGCATAAATAGAGATCAACAAAACACTAATAGTAAAGATGTTGGAAAATACAAAGATAAATAACACACTAGCAAAAAGGCTAGTAGCCCACCTTAAGAGTGGGTGGGAGACTCACCCACAACATGGTGAGGAGAATGAGAGGTAAAAGAACAAATTTTCCTATGTCATTAGACAATTATCCAGGTGATATTATTATTAGTAATAACTGAGAGCGGGGGGTGAATCAGTGGCCTCAAAAATTAATCCTTAAATCAACCCTTCAAACTTAGTACCACAAATTATACCTCTAGTTATCTTTAGTCCTATAAGATGAATTCCTTGAAATACTTATATCAAATTTCTACTTGTCGAAATGCTTGGTAAAACCTTCTTCTGTAATTTTACCGATAAGCAGTCTGTCTATTTACCGAAACACAGTAAATAACTAGTGTATACCAATCAATTCAAATTTACTTATGTGAAATGACTCATAGACACATGACACATGGATTTTTAACATGGAAACCCTATTAAGGGAAAAACCATTAGGACTGGTACCCTAAAATTTCACTCTTCTGAAGTGAGCTCGGTTAAGAGCCAACCCTATTAAAGGTTACAAACACACTATTAGGTGTGACCTTGTTAGAGGATTTAAATAATAGTTTGTCACTTAGTATTTGGCATCTAATGCTACCATCCTTGATCAAACACTCACTTGGCCTGTCAATAGGTATCGGGTATATCCAATGCTACTTTGTATGATCAAACTTTTTGATACTCCTTGGGATGTATCTCAATTAAAAAAGACTTTTAAGTCCTGCTCGGTTAAGCGACTTGATGCTTCAATGGTTAAATTGAAACAATAAATTGATCTGTTCACATATACAACTAGAATTGCAGATTTTTAGATCTATTGTAAGTGCATTACCTTTCTGATCAATGTTATCAATTCAATACCTTTGGTCTACACTGTTCTTCTTTGTGATGTTGTATCACTGTTCGTCGGTGTCTACAAAATTTAGCTCTTTCCTCAGCTTGATTGATCAGGTTTGAATGAAGACTTTTTTCTCCTTCAGAATCTCTTCAGCATCTATTCTCTTGTCACTCCCCTTATTCATATTGAATAAGCTTGTCTCTTATATATACATGATTTCACCATTTCATGGTTTTCTTGATCTTTGTGTGATCCATAATTCTCGCCAATTAGATTTTAAAAAAAACTCTAGTTTTATCTCGTAGAGATCTTCTTGCCAACTCGACAAAGTAGCTTTAAATCCTTTACTTATCTCCGGCTTTATCTTGTCGATTAAAATAATGATAAGTATCAGTTAAGTCTATTTTTAGCTCTTGACAGCTAAGCATTTTGTCATTTCTGAACTCTCTATTTTGTCGGTCAATACTTCAGTTTAGTCGTTGGTGATAGCTATGTTAGAATAATAAGTAGAAAAATGCAAATATAAACACACGAAAGAGAACACAAAAAGACGCAGAGATTTAACGTGGTTCACCCAATCCCTGGGATACGTCCACCAATAGCGAGTCCAATATCTTTATTATTATCCAGTGATTACAATCTCAAACCTGCAACTCAATACCATCACAGGAAGCTATGAAAATCCCTCATACAATGAAATCTCAAAACCCCAGGACACCGCAAGGGGCTCTGCCCCTTGACCCCGAGCTTGGGGCCCATATAGATATATTTGGGGGGAAATCATGCCGAAAGAAACTAAGTCTGATTAGGCTCCACATACATAACAATCTCCCACTTGGAGACTGATCAGACTCCACAACAATATCCTCCCACTTGGAGATTGATCGACCAAACCTGTAGATCCCACTGGAATAAAGAAACCACCCTGGACTTTGCTATTCTTTTAGTCTGTTCAGTCTAGAAGACCAACCAAAGATGAAGAGGAATTGAACTTCTCCCTTGTCACTGCCTTTGTAAACATATCTGCTAGATTATCATCTGTATGTATCTTCTCCAACTTTAACTGTCCATCATCCAAAACTGACCGAATGAAATGATATCGCAATTGTATGTGCTTTGTTTTTGAGTGCAAAGCAGAATTCTTTGCAAGATGAATGACACTCTGACTATCTGAATACAAATAATTATATGCCTGTGGATGTCCCAATTCTTCCATGAAGAATTGAAGCCATATCATCTCCTTGGCTGTCTCTGTAGTAGCAACATACTCTGCCTCTGTAGTGGATAACACATTCACCTTTTGTAACTGAGAAATCTAGCTCACTGCTGTCCCACCAACAGTAAATACATAACCTGTAGTACTCCGTCTGGTATCGATATCTCCTACCAAATCTGAGTCAACATAGCCATGAATAGTAGTAGAAGAGCCCCCAAAGTGTAAACACTTATTGGATGTACCTCTCAAATATCTGAGAATCTATTTGACTGCATTCCAATGCTCAATCCCAGGGTGACTCATATA
>MU225077.1:92726-106015 GCA_018584345.1 Thuja plicata
GTGATGTGAGGTAGGGTAGGATCTAGGTTCAAATTAGCTTAATCTAAATTTAAAATTTAGATTAATTTAGTTTAGTAGAATTTAAGTCATGTGGAGGAATAAATAAATTAAAAATTTATTTAAAGGGCATTAATGAGGGATAATGTATTAAATAAGATTTAATAAATTAAAAGGGGTAGTATTTAAATTAAATTCAAATACTAAGGAAAGTGAATCATATTTAATTAAATAAATTTAATTAAATAGATAGAAGAATATAAAAAATATAATTAATTAAAATTAACTATAATGTTATGGGAATATTAATTAAATTAATATAAGGACGATTTTAGACGTCTACATTTTGCCCCTCTTTGATGCAGCGTCGAAAGTGGCATCGCGTCAAAGAAAAGAAAATAAGATGCCCTAGAGAGGTCAGAAAAACCTACGGCAGCGAGACGGAGGAGTGTGCCCCCTCGAGAAAATAATAGGAAAAAATACAATTTTTTAATAAAATTTTCTCAAAAAAGGCAGGAAAATAGGGAAAGAAGACCAACTGCATGGTGTGTCCAAGGAAAATGGAGGAAAAAATGGGGACCAGAATGGGGAATGGGGAGACAAACGGAAGAAACGGGTCCTAAGGGGCTATAAATAGTCCACCTGGGCCCATAAACAAGTCATTTTCACTCACAAAGAGCAAAAATAGAGAAGAAGAAGAGAGCGATGGCAACACAATGAGAGTGACCATAGCTTGGAGAGCACATCTGGGTGCACCAGCAACTAGTAGATGCGGGACCACCGGTGAGTAGTTGACTACCACTCTGTCAATTATGCATTTAATGCTTTCATAGGTCGGTAGGGTGTCATTAATGTGCTCAAAAGTCGGTGAACTAAATGAACAATGCAACTGATAATGAATAATGATTAATAAACTAAATGAACAATGCAACTGATAATGAATGGATGCAATAAAATGGTAATGAGTAATGATTAATGAATGATCTGAATAGATAAAGTAACCTAATGAATGAATGCAATATGAGACATATGAGGACACTATTTTTGTGTGTATCAAATAGGTCTGATAAAATCACTTAGGTGACTGGATAGGGGGAATAAATAGAAACCTTCGCCAAGAGAAAAATCACAATGCAATATGACCTAACTACAATGCAAATACTAACTACATGATGATAGTGGGATTGATACCGTGTTAATTTTGGAGAGCACACCCTAGTTTGATATTGCAAAAGGAGTTATGCACCATGTACTAGAAAGCACAAGTGACATGGTTCCTTTGCGTGGACTAGACTCTCAGACAAATAGCTTGTTAGGAACAAGAATGCAAGCTATCAGGTATGATGAATCTTATGAAATGTTACTCATGAGGAGACGCAGTACTTCTAGATCTTTTAAGGGATTTGAGATGCATGAATCCTGCCCCCAGTGAGGCATACATAGTCATAACTGAATATCAAAACATAGATGCACTAACAAACTATGACAAGCAGATCATACCACAAATGACATGTATTTCACTAAATACTCACCATAACGAACCAAGATATAGAAGATCAAGGCTATCGCGATAAGAACATAGTTAAACACAAGATAAAATCAACAAAAAGGCATCCTGACCAAGTGGTCATTTAGTCCAAAAGTTTTGGCCATGAACGATTTTGATGTGAGGATTGATAGAACAACCGACACTGGAAGGATGCATCCTGATGGGCCAAAGATTGATTGATAAAAAATAGGAATACGCTGGCAATTGCTTGTGAATAGAATGATCATGGGAAAGTAAATCTATCTGGTGATTTGATGTAAAATGTTTGCGATCACTATGTCTAGAACAAAGCTCAGTATTGATATGGTAAGCTCAGTCATGCGGGAATCTTTATTGCGTAAGTGGAAAAAATGGTCAAGGAACTACCTGCACAGATATGGGTAGTGACTCTTATTATGAAAGGTGATGCAAGCTGGATAGACAAATGGTGGAAACTGATGGTGGATCTGACTACACATGGCGCCTGAAATAGGTTTTCACCATGGTACTTATCCATTGCGCCACCGAAGTGGTTTTCACAGATGGACGGATTTATTTCTCTTTCTATTTTGCTTTTTTTTTTGATATTCTTTTCAAGATTTTTGTATTTTTTATGCTTTTTGATTTTTGATTTTTTGCTTTTTTGCTTGCTTTTTGAATGTTTTTGGATTTTTTGAAGATTTCTTCTGTACAACAAATTACTGACGGATCAAGCATAGAAGTGCTTGAGATGTACAATATTTATAGGATCAGGGAGTGGATCTCCCTCTGGTGACGCAATCTGATAGGCGGATGAACTATACTTTGCTGTGACGATGAAGGGCCTCAACTAGTTAGGCTCAAACTTTCCTTTCTTTTCATGGTTCTGAAGGTTATTCATATTGTGCTGCAGGACAAGATCACCAACCTCAAACTGACGAGGCTTGATCCTTTTGTTGAACTAAAGGTGAAGGTAATTTTGATACACATGAAGGTGGTCTAGGGCATTGAGGCATCTCTCATCAAGGAGTTCTAGCTCTTGCAAGCGGGCAACACTATATTCTTCTTTGGACAATAGATTCTTGAGAGAAATTCTGAGGGAAGGGAGCTCAATTTCAATGGGTAGAATAGCCTCAGTACCATAAACAACGGCAAAGGGAGTGGCTCTTATGGGGGTTTGAATGAAGGTGCGGTAAGCCCAAAGGGTAGGGTTGAGGCGAAGATGCCAATCGCAGCTAGCTTCATCGACTATTTTCTTGAGGATTCTGAGGATGGTTTTATTCGTAGCCTCAGCTTGACCGTTGCTTTTCATAAAGTACTTGGAAGAGGTATGGTGGGTGATGCTGAATTTCCTAAGCTCTGTAACGTCCTTGTTCTTGAAAGGTCCTCTGTTATCCATAACAATGTCCTGAGGGATGCCATAGCGATAGATAAGATAATTCAAAATGAACTTCAAAATCTATTTTCCAATAGTGTAGGTGAGAGAAACAACTTCAAGCCACTTGGTAAAGTACTTTGTAGCAGCCAAGATGTATTTATGGCCATTGGAAGAATTAGGGAAAATCTGGCCAACGAGGTTGAGACCCCATCATGAAAAAGGCCAAGGGGTGATGGTGGGCTAGAGGGATTGGGAGGGAGTGTGTATCAAAATTCTATGCTGTTGACAAGGCACACATTTCTTCACATAGTTGTAGGCATCCTGCTCCATAGTAGGCTAGTAATATCCAGTGCGTAACTTCTTGGCCAAAGTAAGTCCACTAGAGTGAGCCCCACAGATTCCTTGATGTACCTCCTCTAAGGACATTTGTGCTTCATCAGAATTTAGACACCTTAAAAGAGTTCCATCGAAATGCTTTCGGAAGAGGGTATCAGCAAGGATTGTGTATCGAGAAGTGCGGCGAATGAAGGCTTTACATTGGTTGGGGGTTAAAGAAAGTGGGGTATGTCCATCACGAAGGTAGGAATATACTTCTTGGTACCGTGGGGAATTGGGATCAGCAATTTCACACACCATTTCAGAATTCAGTTTGTCATAGGCAGGGACCGTAAGATTCTCAACAAGAAACTCACACTGTGCGCTGTGTTCTGGCATAGTGATCAAGGACCCAATTGTTGCCATGGCATCTGATTCTTTGTTGTTTGTGTGAGGGATCTATTGGAAGATTATCTCAGTGAAATGCGTCTTGAGATCTTCAACTGTATGGTGATAGGGAAGCAACTTGTCATCCTTTGTTTGATATTCATCCATAACTTGTTTGATAACCAACTGTGAATCACCGAGCACCAATAAAGTGAGAATCTTCCATTGTATGGCCTGTCGAAGTCCAAGTACAAGGGCTTCATATTCTGCAATGTTGTTGGTACAAGGAAACTGTAATTTGTAAGATTTAGGGATGAGACCCCTTTTGGTGTAACAAACAAGATTCCTGCCGCCGATCCTTTCTGAGTGAAGGATCCATCAAAATAAAGCTTCCATGGTGGACTCAGGGAAAGATTAAGGACTGATTCATCTAGAAAATCTATGATCAAAGGATGTTTACCATCAATAGGTGCTTCAGCTAAAGGATCTGCAATTACTTGTCCTTTGATAGATTTTCGATCCACATAAACAGTGTTGAACTCACTAAGAATCATGACCCATTTTGTTGTACAACCAGTAAGGGTAGCATGTGCCAGGAGATACTTGAGTGGATCATTTTTGGCAACAAGATGAATCTTATGATTAAGCATATAATGTCATAGTTTCTGTGTACAGAAAACAATGACCAAACATGCCTTCTCAATCAGGGAATAATTCAACTCATAGCCAATAAGAGTCCTGCTGAGATAGTAAATTGCTCGCTCTTTGCCGGTATCATCTAATTGTGCCAGGAGGGCTCCCAATGTGACCTCTGTAGCAGATATGTACAAAACTAGAGGATGACCAACAATAGGTGGTACCAATATAGGTGGATTAGCCAGATAGCCTTTCAGTTTCTCAAATGCATTTTGACACAAGCAATCCCACTGGAACTTGATATTCTTGCGCAGGAGATGGGAGAATAGATGCACCTTATCTTCTAGTTGTGACATGAATCTTTTGATTGATTGTAGTTTTCCCTATAAACTATGTAATTGCTTCAATGTTTTGGGTGGTGGCATCTCTAGGATTGCTTTTACATTCTTTGGATCAACTTCTATTCCACACCGTGACACAATGTATCCCAGCAGTTTACCAGATTGTACTAAAAAAACACACTTCTTAGGATTCAACCTAAGCTTATACTTCTCCAATCACTCAAAGATGGTAGTAAGAATAGGAATATGTGATTCCCTTGTTTTGGATTTTCCTAAAAGATCATCCACATAATCTTCCATGATGACATGCAAAAGGTCATGAAATATGGTAGTCATTGCTCGTTGATAAGTGGCTCCAACATTTTTAAGGCCAAAAGGCATTACTTGATAACAGAAGGTGCCCCAAGGCGTTGTGAATGCGGTTTTGTGCTGGTATTCTAGTGCTATCCTAATCTGATTTTAGCCTAAGAAGCCATCCATAAGTGACAACATTTAATGTCCTACCGTCAAATCCACTATAATGTCAATATTTGGGAGTGAAAAATCATCCTTGGGACATGCAAGGTTTAGGTCTCTAAAATTAGTGCAAATGCAAATCCCCCCAGTAGGCTTACCTACTAGTAAAATATTAGAAACCCATTCAAGATAATCAATTGGTCTGATTACTTCAGCATCCAACATCTTCTGAAGCTCTACTTTGACTACCAATGCGACTTGCGGATGCATCTTGCGAAGTTTCTGCTTAACAGGTTTTACAGTTGGATCTACAACAAGATGATGCATGATAAGATCTATATCTAGCCCAGACATTTCTTTGTAAGTCCAGGAAAAGTTGATTTTGTGCTTATGCAAGGATGCTATCATGTCTTTCTTTTCTTGATCACTAAGAGAAACTACAATGTAGGTGATGTGTGGATCTGCTTCTGTGCCTAGGTTGATTGGAATAGTATCTTCAATGATCATAGAGGACACTTCTGGTTTTGAAGATATAAATGGAAAGTTAGCCTCTCCCTCCTCTAGTGTCTTAGAAAGGTTTTCACTAGAGGAAGCATCCTTTATTTTATCTTTTTCTTCATCCAAAGGTGCCTACGAGAGGTTTTCACCAGAGGATGTATTTTCATTTTTTTGGTTTTTATTTTCTTTTTCATTTTTGCGACTGGGAGAGTTGACTTGGCTACCAAAGTAGGCTTGTTCACTGTAGTGGATCTGATGTTCATACTCTCAAAGATTCTTAAGTCCAAAGAGGGCTAAAACTACCTCATGCGAATCACAAACGTCCAAAGCTAGTGGTGAGTCTTGCTGATCCCAGTCAATTAATTTAGGGTTTGTGAGGGGTAGATGAGGGGATGAAAGGTCGGCTTGGGTGATAGTGAAGACATGGTGATTTTTTTTAGGTCATCTTCAATATAGTGGAAAGGAATTTTGAAGAACTCTTCCTCAGTGTCTGATTCTGAGGTAGGTAGACAATAATCCTTAGCAAAGTTATTGTTGGTCTCTACAAAACCCAATCCGTGTCCTTTAGGATAGCCATTGGCTGTTATGATCTTCTTCTTACCTGTCTCATTAGCTCCAAGGACAGTACCATGATATCTTATTCTTTTGACAATGGGAGTAACCTTAGGATACTTTCCTTTGGGGAAAATTACAGGTCATTCTTCTTCATCACTATAGAGCCAATCAAGAACATTGTATTCCATGTGTTCATCTGATGGGGATCCCCAATGTTCAAAAATAGTTGATTTGCAGCGCATAAGAGCTTTATCTTTAGAGAGGGGTAATGGTGATGGTCTTCCATAAGAATTTGGAGACAAAGGTAGTTTCCTAATACATAGAGCACTTTCAAATTTATACTCTCCCATGCCTTGATCTGTGAATGTGGCCTTTGCTTCAGATTAGGAGGGTTTGTCTTCAATAGTGTTTTGTTCAATAACTTTGTCCTTTCCTTTAGATTGTTCAGCTGGTGTTTCTGATGCTTTTTCTAGAACTAATGGAGTGTTTGAAACAGGGGTTTCTTGATTGAAGTGCCGACCAAATTCATTCAACGGATAGTAGTTAGCTTGTTTTCCTTCCAATCTCTTGCAGTATTGAAAGGGCTTAGGATCTCCAGGAATTGTGATTTCTCTACCGTGATGTGGGAACTTTAGATATTGATGATAAGTAGAGCATACAAATTTGATAGCATGTATCCATGGACATCCCAACAAGATGTTATAAGGTAGATCTAGATCCAGTACATGAAAAATAGTTTCAATCAAGGCTGAGCCCACTTGTAAGGGTAATGTGATCAAACCCTTACTTTCTCATTCTCGATCATCATAGGCTTTTATTGTGATTCATTTGTCTGCATCAATGAGGTCCTCAGAAAGACCGATATTGTGAATCATTTTCAATGTGCACAAATTTAAGCCAGATCCACCATCTATGAGGACTCGTTTTACTCTTGTGGAGTGGATTTTTTCTTCTATATGGAGGGATTTATTATGATGAGGGTCAGGACCACCAAAGTCATTATCAGTGAAGACTAAATGTTCTTTTGTGGCTAGGTTGCCTATCATAGCTTTAAATTGTGTGGAGTTGATGTTCTCAGGGACACGGGATTCATTTAGAGCTTTATCAAGGATTTCTCTGTGAATTGGCAAAGTTGTCAAGAGCTCTAGAATGGATATCTGTGTAGGCATCTTTTGTAACTGGGCCAATAAGTCAAAGTGTGAAGTAGGTTGAGCAGCAGTAGATGGTGCAACTGGTGGATTTGCAGATGTAGAAGGTTTATCAGCAGCTTGGACAGTGACTCCGGGTCTACGTGTAGTAGCATTACAATCAATAGCTTTGAGGATTGTGGTATTAACATGCGTGTCAGATTCTTCAATGTGGCCACAAAGAGAGTCAAACCCAAAGATATCATTTTCACTTAAACTCCCACATGTTCAATCATGGCCTGTAATAGTATTGGTAGAATAGTCATATGGGATTGCGTTTGATGCATTGTTTTAAATGTGAGGTGGGAAGGGATGATTGTAGACCTTGATTTTCACATTAGAGGAGGATGCATTTTGACCTTCAACTTCAATTTTCCCAACCTCAATGAGATCTTGCACAAAATGCCTAAGCTTCATGCATTTCTTGGTATCATGTCCCTTGATGCGATGATAATCACAATACTCATTATCTCTATACCAAATAGGTTTAGGTTGATTCTCATCAAAAGGTCGAGTATTTGGGTAGACTATCATTCCTTGATCTGCTAGTTGTTTGAAGATCACATCTAAAGGTTTTGCCAAAGCTGTGAATTGTCGTCGTTGTCGATTGTCATTATTATTATTGTTGTTGTTGTTATTGTTGTAGTTGTTGCGAGGAAATAAGAATGATTAATTGCGTGGCTATTGATTATTGTTATGATTGTTTTGATTCTGATTGTTGTTCTGATTGTTCTGATTTTGATTTTGATTTTGATTGTTGTTGCGATTCTGATTGTTATTGTGATTGTTTTGATTTTTATTGTTGGATGCTTGAACATTTTGGACATGCTTGGCATTAGTCACTCCATCATTGACAACTCCTTTGTTTTTACTCCAAAATTTTTATTTATCATTATTAAAAGGAGTATAATGTTTGATGCTACCTCTTTGCAAAAGGCCATCTTCAATGTGTTTTCCCTTCTTGACAAGGGATTCAAAGGTGTCAGGTGAAGCCATTTTCATTTGGAAAGACATCTCAGAGATTAAATTCTTTGTGAAGATGTCAATTAAGTGACTATCAGGTATTTTTCATGGCATGCGATTTGCAATATGTCTCCATCATTGTAAGAAACTAGCAAAGGTTTCTCCATTATTTTGTTTAGTATTGCACAAATCGCTGAGTGTTGCTTGATGCTCAATGTTATATGAATATTGTCCAAAAAACTTCTTTGCAAGATTAGAAAAAGTAGAGATTGACCCATAAGGAAGGGCCATGAACCATTCCAAGGCTGCACCTCCAAGACTCCTAGTGAAGAGTCTTTTTAAGTAGTTCTCATTATAGGCGACCTCTTGACACACAATGTAAAATTATTTGAGATGTTGTAGAGGGCATGTTTCACCTTTATATTTCTCAAATTTGGGCATCTCAAAGTTTGGTGGGAATGGTTGCATTGTGATAGAATTGTCAAATGGATAGGGACAAATCTCCTCAAAAGAAAACTCCTTCTTGCCCCCATTCTGTAAGCCTTGTACAATGTTTTTGAGCTCATTAAATTTTTGGGTAAAGTCTGGAGTATTCTGTGTGAGAAACGGGGGTACATAACCTCCGCTTCCTCCAAATTGTGCAGTTGAAAAGCCAGTGGAGGTCATACCAAGGGTAGGAGGAGGTATATATTGATAGGCTCGAGATGTATCAGTTGCAGATGTCTTCATCCCTGTTGTTTGAAACAAGGATGATGTATACAAGGGAATAGAAACCTGCCCTATGTTGTTGATATTAGCGCTTGCTCCTTGAGTCGTCGTTGTTTGAGTGCTATTGTGAGCAGTATTGTTCGGCAAAGCGCTTAAGATTTGTTGAATCTATTCTGACGTTAATTAAGGTATCGATGCCGTTGTTAATACAGGTGCAGATATAGGTATTGATGTGGGAGGTTCACTAACATACCCTTTACCGATATCACGTGATGATGTATCATTTAAAGTAGAAGCCATGGCTGCAAAAGTAGCAGCGACGACTTTAGTGATGTTCTGGGTAAGGAGTGTATCATCAAAATTAGCGGGTATTGTGACACCATTTCAAATAATATTAAAGAATATTTCATCGATGTTTTGCATAATGGATTTCTCAACCATTTCCATGTTGTAAGGATCAATAAGGAAGTCATTT
Source organism: Thuja plicata (assembly GCA_018584345.1). NCBI lineage: Eukaryota > Viridiplantae > Streptophyta > Pinopsida > Cupressales > Cupressaceae > Thuja > Thuja plicata. Next base: position 102,130 of record MU225077.1, read on the forward strand.
ACTTGGGTAGGTCATTTCTCTTGTTCTACCAACTCAGTCTCTCCGTGAATTTTCTTAGCTTGTACTTCAGGACCTTGAAAGTATTGAGTGCCAAAAGGGTTCACTTCATAGGTAGTGGTGTTGAGTGTTCCACACCTCATGTTTCTAGCTTGGGATCGAGTAACAAACATACAATGGTGGATTTAGAAGAATGGAAGACAAGGAGATGTAAGAAATGAAATGGAGCAAAGATCTTGACCTTGGATTTGATTGATGTTTGATTAAAGATTTGATTGCTTGATTGATTGATTTAAAGGTTTTTTTGAACAAAACCTAAGCATGACAAAACCTTATGATGATACAAACACAAAAGGATTTAAAGTAGCACTTGTTCTACTTGAAGATTGACTTGTGATCTCAAGCAAAATGGGACACCACTAAGAGATTTAAATTACTTGAGACAGACTGATGGTCTACAAGCAATGTTGTGTTTGTTTGAGGATGAAGGTTTGTAATACTTTAATTAAGGTCTTTCAACCTAAAGGATTGATTTGATTTGATGGTTTGATCTAATGCTCCAAGAGAAGGAAGACTGATGATGGAAGAATGGAAGAATGATCCAAAAGCTAGATGTTATCTAATCATATTGCTCAATGGAAACAAAAGCACCGTTGATGGAATATTTGGCCATGAAATTGCAAACTTTGTTATTGTAGAGGATTTTGTCAATTTTATCACGACGCTCAATCTCTTGTTTGATAGATGTTGCAATATGTTGGCATTCCTTGGATTTACTGGTGGTTTCCTTCTGCTCTCTATAGACTGGAGGTGTTGGAAGCTTAACATTCTTATGTTTCTTGAAATTGGTCATGTTATGAAGAACCTAAATTTGGCTAAATGAATGAATGATCTAGGACAAATAATTTTAGGGTCCTATAGAAGGTTAAATTTTGAATGTCTCAGCAAATTTGGAAGCTCACTATTTTAAAGTGGAGACGGCAGTCTCAGACGCAACCGATGATCTTTGCAGATGGTGATCTGTGAAGATGGTAATCTGTGCAAATGGCAGATCTAGAGCAAAGATGACCAACTGTGGCTAAGGCAATGTGTTGAAATTCTGGGCAGATTTTTGACCTTCAGTCTGATTTTGGGCAAATTTGTTTGATGGCAAGAACTGATTTTAGCACATGCAAACCAGAAAATAACAGACACACTTGTCAAAACAATCCAACAAGGGACAAAGTAACCTTGAGGGATACCAACAAATGTGACATTATGAAAACTTGATTTGAAATTGTAGGATCTTGTTTGTGTATGTTCAAGTGACTCTTTCAAGCCACTTATGTTTTTACTGGGCCTAGCACAACGATGAAAGTTCAAACAGTAGCTACCTTAGGAATTTGGCTTCGCATAAAATATTATAGGCCCATTGGTTGGTAGTCCTTCAGCTCACACAATAATGTCACCCCTGGAAGGGCGCCCGTGTTTTTTCCTTTTTCCAGGTATTGTTGCCGTGCTACGAAGATCTCTTTCGCAACATAATACCCTGGGACACGTAGGATGGAAATCTTGGGGGGAGAATATTTCCTCCCCTTGCACTATAATAAGTCATCGTTCAGAGGTGAATTAGGTAGGCTACTAATTTATAGTTGTTAGTAAGATTTTGTGGCATCCCTGCAATCAGTTTGTACGGCATGAGACACTTAAGTCTCTAGTTTAACCATACCAATATGCTGAGGATATTCACTCAGTATGGACTACCATTGAACACGACCCACCCAAGCTTGAAGGGATAAAGAGGACGTTTGGGTCACACTTTATTTCTATACCGGCCGAAGGGATTACCGGTTTGAGGTCGTCCTCTAAAGGGGAAGCGCACCCTCTAGACAAGCCTCTCTAGAAGCTTGATTAAGCTAAGCTTTCTCTTCACCCAAGATCTGCGAAGGCAAAGGGAGAGGATACGAATATAACTTAATCATAGCATCACTTATGTTAAAGGGTTTTAATCTATTGACAAATAGCTTGAAAGAAGTGTTGAAAAATGCTTCTTCAAACACATCAAGAAGTGTTCATTCCAAATTGAACCTTTTAAAAGAAACTATGTGTTTTTCTATCTAAGCAAAAGACACAATAGTATGGTTAATCATTCATGTTCAATTTATTTCCCACACAAAAAAGAGAAAGCTTTGTAAAAGGTGTGTTTATTTACCTTATGTCATTCAAGATTTGTGAAGTTCATTCCCTTAACATTCAAGATTGAGTGAGTTTTCATTTTAAACAACATACATTCCAAGACAAGTGTTTAATCATACAAGTTGACTTTAATAATCTGTTAAAAATCATCAGGGAACTTGCATGAAATTCCTTAGTAGCTTGAAATCTCAGATATTAAATGCTGCAAAAAATCACAAAACTCAGGAAAACGCATAAACGACGAAGTGTCACAGACGATAATCTGCGCAGATGACGATCTGCATAAACAGTGATATACCTGCACAAACGACCAAATACACACAGTCAGATTTTGTTAACAAGTAGACTTAACCATACTTAAAAATAATATTTTTATCAAACCAGACAACATTTAACTCCTAAAAACTGCGTTACTGTCAGAAACTCGAGAGTTAAAACACTGAGAATTTGATAAAAATAGTTTTAAAACACAGTCTTATGAGTCTATTTTTTGAACAGGTGGAGACGGTGAGATATTGGCGCAGACGACTGAGTTTTGTAGACGGCCGAGTATTGTAGACAGTGATCAGTAGAGACGGTGACTCCAGAGCAGAGAAAGGTCTGTGTAAGAATTTTCAGAACCACAGAAAATCTACAAAAAATGTTAGAAAATAAGGGACATGGGTCCCACCGGGCGTGCCAAAATGTACATGCTGGAATCTAACCTGTTGGGAGCACACTCAGACATGCAAACGTTAGAGAAATACATCAAATAAGCATACTTAACATGTCTAAACATACTCTAAAACAAAGGATCCCATCATGACCTCCGATGAGCTAAACAAGGGCACCCAATGCCTTGTTGATTTGCTCTTAGAGAAGTTTGTGGGTGTGCTCTCCCAACACAATATATTAATCCCACTTGATTGATTAAATAAGCAAACTAAGGAGTGAAGAACTCAAGAGCAAGTATGAGGAACTTGTCTCAAGCCATCACCATGACTATGTGGATGCAAAGATAAAACTAGATTGATATGCAAGATGAAACAAAACTAACTAAAATTCATTCCATTATGTCCTAAGATGTGATATCTAGATTACCAAAATGAACTAAGAATGAAATAAGAAATAAGCTTGCTATGAAAATGCTAAATGCTCTAGAATCAAATTAACATGATAACAATGCATAAAAGGGAGATGATTTTCTCTTGACAATGGCCTCTATTTATAGATTTTTTGGAGAAGAGAGAGGGCTTGGATGAGGTGGAGCTCATGTGGCATCCACATAGGTGCTACATGATGGACACATAAGCCATGCAAGAGGCCCACTTTGCTCACACATGTGTGAGAAACTTTGGATGTGATAGGTCAAAGTGTACTTAAAGTACACATGTGAAGGATCTTGTAAGAGGTGTAAGAGAGTGTAAGAGTTTTAGTCCAATGAAACACTTTTAGAAAGTGTAAGGAGTCATCATGGGTGTAAGAAACCTTGTTGGCACCAAATAAGGATTATTTGGAAAAGTGTATTTTTGGAAATTTGCTCACACATGTGTGAGCAAATAATTAGGACTAATTGGTGTAGGAATCAAGAAATTAGCCTAATTAACCTTAGTTAATTAGTGAGTAGGTTTATTTGGTGAGAGTGATGTGAGGTAGGGTAGGATCTAGGTTCAAATTAGCTTAATCTAAATTTAAAATTTAGATTAATTTGGTTTAATAGAATTTAAGTCATGTG
>MU225077.1:106065-127650 GCA_018584345.1 Thuja plicata
GAATAAATAAATTAAAAATTTATTTAAAGGGGATTAATGAGGGATAATGTATTAAATAAGATTTAATACATTAAAAGGGGTAGTATTTAAATTAAATTCAAATACTAAGGAAAGTGAATCATATTTAATTAAATAGATAGAAGAATATAACAAATATAATTAATTAAAATTAACTATAATGTTATGGGAATATTAATTAAACTAATATAAGGACGATTTTAGACATCTACAACAGAGACCTGCCTTTTGATATCATGCTCATTGCAAAATTTAGTGAATTCATCTTAAATAAATTCTCCTCCTGTATCTGATCTTAAGCATTTCAATTCCTTACAACTTTGTTTTTCTACCATTACTTTGTACCATTTAAACATCTTGAATGTTTTAGATTTATCTTTTAGAAACATAACTGTCATCATTCTAGAGTAATCATCAACAAAGAGAATAAAATATCTATCACCATAATAACTCTTTGTCCTCATGGGTCTACATAGATCAGTATGGACTAATTCTAGAATGACATCAGATGTATGGGTTTTGCTTTTGAAACTAGAGTTTGTCATCTTACCTTTTTGACAATTTTTGCACATGATATTGTCGGGATTAGTCATCATCGGTAAGCCTCTCACATTTCTCTTTTTGATTATATTTATCATGTTGTCAAACTTTACATGATACAATATTTTGTGCCACAACCATATGTCTTCATTTCTTTCCATTAAGCAAGTGGTGTCAGTATCATTTAGATAGAATACGTTACCTTTTGTCTGCTCACCGGTACCAATCAGCTTTCCTGATTCATTGAAGATATTTGATTTCTTACTTTCAAATGCTACTCTGTGACCTAAATTATTCAACTAAGAAACACTCAATAGATTATAATTCAATCCTTTCACCCAATATGCATTTTCACATTTTATCAGGTTATTCAACATTATAGTTCCTCTACCTTCAATTGGACAAGGTGTATCATTACCCATTCTTACTAAACCACCATTATAGTATTCAAAAGTCTCAAAATTTTGTTTTTCACCGGTCATATGGTGAGTGCAGCCACTATCTATGATCTAGACATCATTTTTACTAACTTTAGATACGAGTGCAGTTTCTACATACCTTTCTTCATCATCATCTGAATCATCTTTTATTGCCACAAACACCATCTCGATGTCTTCATTAGATTCGGTGTCAGTATCTTCATCTTTGCATTTAGCTAGGTATCTGGCCTTCTTTCCTTTGTCCTTGTAGTCTCAGGGATCTCTTCTTTCTGATTATCAGTTGCTTCTATAATCACCTCTATCAAACTTCTTTTCAAATGATCTGTCATTACTTCTGTCATCTTTTCTCATGTTAGGACATCTTGCAGCAAAGTGTCCAATCTCTTTACAATTAAAACCAATAAGTGGTAATTTACGTTTGCCTCTCTTCATTCTTCTTTCCATAAGTGCTTCAATTTCATCAAGATCTTCTTCTTCACTTTCACTATTACTATCTTTTCTCATAGTGTGTTTATGACTTGATTTACTTATTCTCAAAGAAGATTTGAATGCAAACTCTATGTTTGGTAAGACACTATTATCAAAGTTATTTATCTCAAATGAAATCAGTCTTCCAATCAAACTATCTAGAGTAACATTTCTATTTTCTACTACTCTCATTTCTTGTATGGCAGATACTCTAATAGCATAAGTAGGCAGTAAGGTTCTTAGAATTTTACTTACCACTGTATCTTCATCTAGTACACCTCCAACTCCTCAGATAGCATTGAATACCTCTTTGATTCTTGTGTTGTACTGTGTGATGTTTTCACCTTCTTTCATTCTAAAATCGTCAAACTTTCCTCTAAGGTTTTCTACCTTGGCTCTCAGAATATTTTTATCACCACCATGTACAAGCTTCAATTTATCCCACATCTGCTTTGCAGTTGTGCATGTTTTGACATCTTCAAATTCAGTATCAGAGAGTGAGGAAGCAAGCTCAATCATCATGCAGTTGTTCTCATGCTTCTCTCTCATTTATTCAACTATGGGTGCTCCTTTGGGCAACACATATTCAGTATCTAAGTGTTGAGTAACATCATTTTCAATACCTCATAAGTGGAGTCTTATTCTTCTTTTACATGAAGCAAAGTTGTCTTTTTTCAACTTGGGCACATCTCGTCTGTTCATCTTGTGATCTTTAGCTTAGGTCTTGAAACCTTCCTTCTAAACACACAAGCTCTTATACCAATTGTTAGTAATAACTGAGGGGGGGGGGGGGGGGGNAGGTGAATCAGTGGCCTCAAAAATTAATCCTCAAATCAACCCTTCAAAATTAGTACCACAAATTATACCTCTAGTTATCTTTAGTCCTATAAGATGAACACCTTGAAATACTTATATCAAATTGCTACTAGCCGGAATGCTTTTTAAAACCTTATTTTGTAAGTTTACCGATAAGCAGTATGTCTATTTACCAAAACACAGTAAATAACTAGTGTATACTGATCAATCCAAATTTACTTATGTGAAATGCAAAATAGTAAAATAATGACTTATAGACACATGACACATGGATTTTCAACGTGGAAACCCTGTTAAGGGAAAAACCACTGGGATCGGTACCCCAAATTTTCACTCTTCTAAAGTGAGCTAGGTTAAGAGCCAACCCTGTTAAAGGTTACAAACACACTGTGAGGTATGACCTTGTTAGAGGATTTAAATAATAGTTTTTCGCTTAGTATCTGGCATCTAATACTACCATCCTTGATCAAACACTCACTTGGCCTATCAATAGGTATCGGGCATATCCAATGCTACTTTGTATGATCAAACTTTTTGATACTGCATGGGATGTATCTCAATTACAAAATACTTTTAAGTTCTTCTCGGTTAAGAGACTTGATGCTTCAATGGTTAAACTAAAATAGTAAATTGATCTGATATACAACTAGAATTGCAGATTTTTAGATCTATTGTAAGTGCATTACCTTTCTAATCAATGTTATCAATTCAATACCTTTGCTCCACACTGTTCTTCTTTGTGAGGCTATATCACTGTTCGTCGGTGTCTGTAGAATTTATCTCTTTCCTCAACTTGATTGATTAGGTCTGAATGAAGACTTTCTTCTCCTTCAGAATCTCTTCAGCATATATTCTCTTGTCACTCCCCTTATTCATATTGAATAATCTTGTCTCTTATATAGACATGATTTCACCGTTTCATGGCTTTCTTGATCTTGGCATGATCCACAATTCTTGCCAATTATATTTAAAGCAAAACTCTAGTTTTATCTCGTAGAGATCTTCTTGCCAATTGGACAAAGCAACTTTAAATCCTTTACTTATCTCTGGCTTTATCTTGTCGATTAAAACAATGATAAGTATCAGTTAAGTCTATTTTTAGCTCTTACAGCTAAGCATTTTTTCATTTCTGAACTCTCTATTCTGTCGGTCAATACTTCAGTTTAGTCGTCGGTGACAACTAGCTGTTCTGTCGATGTGACTTCAGTTATCTTCAGGATCTCTGTCCATTGGGAAACACTGTAATTCTATCCATCAGGTTACATTGTGATTTTCTTGTCGGGAAACACTGTTACTTTTCTCGTCGGTAATGTTGTGCATTTTCTCGTTGGGTAACACTGTGACTTTGCTCTTTTACTCTGTCCATCGGTGTGCATTCCATTGGTGTATACAGTCACTTTGTGAATACTCACTAGGAGCCCCACCACAAGGGGGAGGAACTATGAAACTCTATTTGGAAAAATATCAGCACAAGGGGTAGAGTGTTGAGAAAGTTGTACATTATCACCTGAAGATTGGAGTATTGTAGGACCAGGAGATAGAGAAGGGTCCATGTGGCTAAATGGAACCACACCAACAACAACATGAGTAGTATCCAGAGGGGTTGATGATGTCAAGCTTGTAGTAGGAGCCACATCCATGTTTGTAGTATGAGCTTCATCTGTAAGGGAGTCATGATCATCCTATGATGCATCATTAGAAGCCAAGATAGTCAAATGTGCATATTAACATCCTTCTACTAAGTGGCAACACCTTTACGCCATAGGAGAGAACAATTAGTTACCAAGTGACCGGTGACATCGAAATGGAAGACCCTCATAATCCACCACTTAGGTCCATGGCTTATCCCCAACCATGAGAACCACATCTCCAAGGAGAGGTTTGGAGATATCAATGTCAACCAAAATGCATACAAAGGTAGAGAGATCCATAGTTGTCATAGTCTCATCCACCTTTAATAAATGACCACTAGAATTGCCAACTGCCTCAAAATAGGAGTTTGAAGGGAAAGATTGGGGAGACAAACCCACACTGGATGCACACTAAGTGGTTCAATAAGAGGGTTAAAGGATACTTTTTAGGGTTTGGTTGAGAGTGAGTCCCCTTAACCCGCATCTTGGTTAGCAGCAAATCTTGTTCTTTAGAAGAAGTAAAAATAGCAATAAAAACCCCCTTTACACAAAGAAAAAATTCAATGTTACTAGATACTAGAAATCTCCAAGAATCTATCACCCAACAATGAAGATCTTGGAAAAAAAAGGCTAGAAACTAGAAAATTTACAAACCAACCCACAAGATTGGTAGAAAATCACATTTTCTAAGATATCCAAACTACACACCACCATAGGGTATGTCTTGGCACATGAAAAAGGTCAAGGTTTCTCCTTTAAGGGACATTAAATTTGGCAACATGAGAAAATCTCCATCCACCAATAGTAGAGAGAAGTTTTGGAGGGAGGGACCCCCTCCTTCACGGTCTTAGTAGACCTAGTACTTGGTCTCTGAAAAGAGTGCCCATTGAGAAGTGCTCCATTAGAAACCCAAACTCCAACATTATCAGGAACATCACCCCCAGCCAGATGTGAAGCACTTGGGCTAGAGATGACATCAGTTATTGCCTCATGCTGTACATTAGAGACGGGATCTTTAGACTAAGAAAGCACCTGGGTGCGTACAACTGACTTAGCTACTCCATTACTCATTATATCATCACAGAAACATGAAATGAAAATTACATTCTCTCTCTAAGAAGGTTAATGAAGGGAATCCTTACCAAATAAACTCACCAAAAAAATCCTCAAAAATGCTACTAGCCATCAATTGCAGGTTATAAACATTAAGCTGAGCAATAAATTGTACATTAAAATAAATTCCATAAAACATACAGCCAGCCTTAAACATCACACACTAAGCATTGACTTAGTGTGCGCAGTCATATGCAGGTTTTGCCCGGGAATTCTAATTCTATTTCCATTCATTCCATTTTTCATTTTGATTCTGACATATATTTTTGGATGGTATGCATATCAGGCAACAATATAGCACATTCGCTGGCGGATATAATAAATTCTTTTTTTTTGAAGAATTTTATTTTAAGATAGACTATTGGGCATTCTATTAGTTTATAAAATTTAAGTTAGTATTTGATGTAAATATAGATTTAAATTATATTTAGATATTTTTAGATAGAATATAATTGGTTAAAATAATGTATAAATATTTATATTTTAAAATAATAATTTTATTTTAATAGATTTGTTATGTTTTTTTGTATTAACTATAAGGAGATCAAAAATTATATCGAAATGTACAAAAAGAGGCCGAGCCTCAAATGGAGAGATTCAAAGTAGCAGAGTTTAATGATATATCGAAACGAAGAACAACAAAAAAGGGAGATAAGAGACTAGTGCAAAATATCATCATAGGACTCAGCCCAGGCAGTCCATCCCAAAGGACCTTCCATCCAGACAATGTTCTTATTTTCTTGGATTTGGGCCAGTATGTAGATTTGATCATCCGTGGCATTCTTTTTCTTTTTAACCTCTTGGTGGAGCTTCTTCACAGTCTTCTCAAAGATAGCAAGGTTGTCCATGTGTCTTCTCCATTCATATCCATCTTTCATCTCAAACATGAACATGGTGGAATGCCCCATTTGAAGGAATCTTTTCAGCTTCTCTCTTTCAACCAACATAATGATACAAACCTGCGATGAGATTTTAAAGTATGTGAGTTTCGAAAAGACTCAATAAGGGTTCTAGGACTGCCTTGATACCTCTCTTCATTTATGCATTTCCAAATCTGCCAAAGAATGTTAGAAGATAGAATGCTCCAAAATAGATTATTGTCCTTATTTAAACCATGAACGTGCTCAGTGATAATTTCAAAAATATTAAGATATTTATGATAAGGGATACCAAACATAAGCCATATTTCTTTAGCAAAAGTACAGTAAAATAAGATATGCCTGCAGGAGTCAGGAAATCTGCAAATGCTACATAACTCCATAAAAGAGGGGTATTTCCTTAAAGGGAGTCTGTCAAGTAACATGAGCCATTTGAAGCATCTAATTTTAGGGTCAATAGTAGTTTTCCAAAGTCTATCAAAGTACTTTTTCCACATATTAATGTCTAGATCAATATACCAAATTTTATTGACATGATTAATGATGACAACATTATACCCCATGATTTTATATATATTCTTGGCTTTAATTTTTGACACAATAGTACCATCTGGCCATTTAATTTTGAGAAACCTAAGAGAATCAACATGAAAAGTCGTGGGGAGATCCTTACAAGGCTTGACAACCATATTGTAGGTCTTCTTTTGGGACAAAGGGATGTTAAATTTAGTTCTAAGTTCCTCCCAGCTAATAAGGTTGTCTTGTTCAAAAAGGCAGATAAGTTGAGAGATGCCCACAGTATTCCAAAATTTAGAAGAGAAACCTTGGGAAAGGGCATGCAAGAGGTTTTCTTGAGAGGTGAAGACTCCACCAAATCGATCTTTCACCATAAAGATGATTATTATCAAAGGTCTTATTAGGAATAAATTGTTTAATATGATCCCATGCTTTCCAAATAGTTTTAAAAACCGCAGATCCCTGGACAGTGACAGGGAAGTCCCCAACAATAAGGTCACAGAGAGGAAGATTTTTCTAGGACTTAGCCTTCCGAGGGAGTCCTCTTTCAATATTACACCTAATAAGAACCTTCTAGGGTTAATCGCCATCTACAGAGTGAAAGATCCATTTGGCAGCAAGGGAAATCCTTTAAGTCTTAAGGTCCTTTAGTCCCAACCCCCCAAGGTGCTTGTCAATGTGGCACCAATCCCATTTAATGACATGTAGTTTCTTATTACCTTTACCATCAGACCAAAGAAAGTTCCTAATGACCTTTTGAATCTCCAAAATTTGATAGTTATTAAACATCCAGGCAGAGGAGTAATATATATTATAGGATGAAAGAATATTTTGGCATACCTGAACCCTACCAGCCAAGGAGAGGGATCTGTTATGCCATTTACCAAGATTTTTAGTTATCTTTTCCTTCACCCAAAACCACATATCCTTAAGGGAAGGTTCTATAGAGAAGGGGATGCCAAGATACCGAACAATTTTATGGGGTCCACCCCATTGAAAATCAAATTTGTTTAACCAGTCTGGCGGTCGACCATCCCATTCAAGGCAAATGAATTTAGACTGGGATAGGCGAGCACCATAGATAGAGAAGAAGGAATTAAGTTTATTGTGGAGAGCATCAAAATTCTCTTCTGAAATTTCAAAAAAGATAGCAGTTTCATCAGCGAACTGACAATTAATCAGCCCAGAGTCATCAGGCAAGGTGATGCCTTTGACCGCAGGGGAGAGGGAATTGTCCCTAAGGATGTAGGTAAGAGCATCAAAGGCAATAAAAAAAAGAGCAGGGGCAAGGGGGCAACCTTGCCTGATGGATATGCCAAGGGAGAAGAAATCAGATAACTAACCATTAACATCAACTTGAGTAGAGGTATCTTTGAGCAAGAGTTTAACATAATTGCAGAAGACAACAGGGAATCCAAAAGCCTCAAGCATCATGGAGATAAGGCCCCATTCAATCCCGTCATAGGCCTTCTCGAAGTCCAACAAAAGCATAGCAGTGTTTTGGTGGGAGTACTTGGACAAATTCATAGCTTCCCAGCTGGTGATAAGATTCTCAAGAATAAACCCACCCTTAATAAAACCAGTTTGGGTAGAGCAAATGAACTTGGGTAGAATATTCTCAAGCCTATACACTAATATAAATATTTAATTTTCTATATTTAAAATATGTGTGACATATCTCTATAGTAATTGATTTCTAAATAAAATATTTAACATATTTTTTATTGATAATTTTAATAAATTATTCGCTCATCATAAACAAAAAAAAATGTCAAAAATTGTATTAGATTCAAATAATTATTTCATATTTATGTAACATTGACTTACTCTGACTTTGGAAAATAAGAGCTTGAGTTGACATTATAACATTAATTGTAATGTAATATAGTGTAGCATTCAAATTAGTTTCTAATTTGATTTAGGATTAGTTTCTAATTTGATCGAGGATTAGTTTCTAATTTGGTTTAATTAGGTTTAAGGCTAGTTTTTAATTTGGTTTAGTGATGGTGTGACCCATTTAAAGCAACGAATTAGAGCTATTATAATGTTTAGAGATATTATATAAGTTAAATAATATAATAATAGAGAAAAGGATTAAATTTGTCAAGTATTTTATGTTTCATATATTTTTAAATAATTAATTTAATTCAATAAATTTTTTAACATTGTAAGATTGTATTTTGTGTTAATATACTAATATTGGTATTTAAACATAAGTATTTAAAATATGTGAGAATTATGTTTAGATGTTAGAATTTAGGATTTTTTTATTAATAATTTTAATAAATTATACAAAACATAATCTTAAAATTATACAAAATCCATTAAATTAATATAATTAATTTAAACTATAAGTATAAACATGTATCTATACAATATTTTAAAAATAAATTTTATTTTAATCAATTATAATTTATATAAAAATACTCTAAATATAATTTACACATATATTTACCTCCATTAAAAGAAAAATACTAACTTTTTTCTAAATTTTAACTTTTTATAATCATTTAAATATATCAAATCCAAAAAAAAGATTTTAATACAAAAAAATCTAACATATCAAGAGATACAAGTAGTCACATCATTAAAATAACATTTTTTCAAATTCACTTGTAAATGTACCTATTTTTTGCTCCCATCATTGTAGCGTCCAAAATAGTTGACAAAATTCTAAGGTGGGACTAACAAAGCGCACTAAGTCAAAGCTTATAGCAAGTCCCCATGCTGTTGCTTAGCTTATATATGCTAGCAGCAACTGTTCAACTTTTTGTGGACCTGGTGGCCCCATAGATGATAATGTTTTCTACTTAATTTTAAGTAGTATATTTTTAGTCATTTTTATTGCAAATAATTTGAAAAACAAAATTGCAGGTAAATAAAAAGGAGATGGGGAAAAAATTGTGAAGACATGTGTCACTTTTTTCCATAAACAGTTGCTACTTATTTCTAGCCCCCCCTTTTTTCCCCAGAAAATTCATTTAAGCAACACCATGGGGACATGATATTAGTGTGTCCTGTTTAAGTCGAGCTGAAACATACAACCAATTTCCTCAATTTTTTGTCTCCTTCTTCATGCCAATACAATAGACAAGTCAACAAGCGGGTCATGGCAATGTCAAACATAATTCAATTGATGGAAAGATTGTCAATATCAATTAGGGGAAATGACCCAATAACCCTTAAGGGGTCTAATAACCATCCCCTTTGATCCCTCAATTACTAATATTAAAGAGTTCAAAACATGATAACACATGTACTGATAGCCAATCACACATGTACTAATAGTCGATCATTTTTTAGTTTTTTTGGTTGGTAATTGGCCCATTTCTGCACTACTATTAGGACGTTTTGTAACAACTACTGGGACATTTGGTCACAAGTATTGGCATTTTGGCACTTTTGCACCACTTTGCGCTCCACGATCCCTAAAGAGAGATCCATCAATACCCAAAAGCCAAAACCTTAGGTTTAAGCACTTCACTCACCTACGATTACACCGAAAAAATCAGCAAAATCCAACTTACCATTTAGAATTTCTAGATGTCCCTAAATAACCTCAACTACTACTCGGTCTTTTCCGCTAAGGATCTCAACATGGCCTCACAAGTTTTAGTAAACGCCAAGTCAATACAATTGTCAAGGCTCCCTGAACACGTCTGATATCTTGTACGGGACTTTTTGCTCTACCTTTATCATCTTCATGACAATTACAGGATTCTTATTTAAAGTTCTACGCTGATTGATCGTACTGCAAATAGCTTTAGATTTTGTGATATGGGGAACTGGCTTGCAGGCTTATTAGATCGGTTTACAAGAGAAGGAAAGAGGAGAGCAGAAGAAAGAGACAGAGAAGCTCGGAAAATGGCTGCAATGGCCGCTCAAAGACGGTGAGAATTTTACTATGGTTTTACAAATTTGTCACAACCCTCTTTCGCAAATTCCAACTGATATTTTTATACTTTGTTGTACAGAAAAGTTAGGACTTCGCAAAATATAAATTAAATAACTAGATAATTATTTGGAGTGCAAAAATGTTAAAGATAATAAACATTTAGTCAGGATCAAACTAGAGTGGAGAACTAATACAACTTTGAACTAACTGCCACTCTCTCATTTAGTGCCAATTTTTTTCTTAAATTGTATTTCTCCGCGAGCTGAGTATGCACGCCCTCTTTGATTTAAGAGCTACAATTTCACACCTTAGACACGTTGCATTCATATTACTACCATCATTTAATCCAAAATATTCAGCTCGGATACATTTTTACTTTCAAAATTAAAATTCTTGTCTTTTGACACCGGTTCATTAATGAATCCAGGAATTAGCTTGTTTTATCAATAATGGGTGTTGGATTAACGGCCTAAGAAAGGCTATAATTGAACCAATTGCTAGTAATAGACAAATTTTTGAACAAATAGTCCAGACGCCACTGTGAATGTCCCAATACCAGCTGTGCGGGTATTTTTTCCAATTGTTTATATGCGATTCTAGTATATATTAGACCATTTTGGAATTGAAACGAGCTGACTTATCATAAAATGATAATATAATCCGATAGGCAAAGAAGATATTTCTGAAATGGGTGAGGGAAATAGTAAATGTTATTGCTTGATAAATAGAAAACCATAAGTATATTGATGTTTATTGATGTATTGTGTGACTGAAATGGGCTTGTAATTGTGAAATGATTACTGGCCGTTAGATCTTATCTGAAACCCTTCAAAAAGGATCTTCCCCATTTTCTCTGGGATTGTTAAATCTGAAATGATGTGATTATAAAAGCCATCTTTCGGTGAGACTCATAGCATCAAGAATGTTGTGTTTTCCTTTCATGTCTGAAAATAGAGAAATCTTCAATGTGATAACTAAATAATGAATGATATTGATATTCTTCATGTTGGGATTGATCTGAGACTAAGGATGTTATGGCAAGTCTCGTTAATCTTTAAATTAAATATTCCTGTGCTATTTTTACAAAGGATGACTTATTAGTGTCTCTTTGCTGTAGGCCTTATCATGAGAATCAAAGCATTAGAGATATTTGCTTAAATATGTAGTATCATTGTTTGATAGCTACAAAGTGAAGGAAATAGTTCCACTTCGCTGTGTACTTATCTGTAAAGATTGTCACGTTACCTCAATTTAAGCTAATGTCAAGAACAATGTATTTCAATGCATTCTTTGAAAGAGGTAGAAGCATCTTGAAAGTAAGAAATGTTAACGAAATAGTTGATATATTAGAAGTATAAAGAAAATCATTCATTGTCTATATTGGAAACTGTACTAATTACATGTTTACAGGTCAAAGAAAAGAGGTTGTGATTCATTGTAAGAATAAGATGGGTTAGGAGTAATGAGCTTATAAAGGAGATCTACTTTATCTTTACTTCATTTCTATTTTATATTGTGGATAGATATAAACTTTTTTGATGATGAACATTCTATGTATTGAGAACTGATAATTGACTATTTATTATCAGTATGTTATTTTCTATATGAAATGGAATCACAATTTTATAAAATGGTAATGAAAGCAAAAATTGTTGCTTCTATTGACATAATTATGACATGTGCTTTCTACGTGACCATGATTTTATTGTATTGGTTTATGGATGTACCATTGCACGAATTCCATTACTCTTTCAGTTTTGCTTTGTTAGACTACCTCAGGCTGGGCTGGGTATCTTTCATGTCAGGAAAGATTCTAGGAAGTGTAACTGCTTCATGGTAGGGTGGAAGCACACTCCTACAATATTCTCGCCCTAATGTTTTGTGTGGAATAGGTTTTTGGAGCTCCTGTAAGGAAATTCTTCATGTTTAGCATATTATGAGTTCTTTGTAACTGATAAGTTATTTATTGTAATGACATTTGCAAACTTATGTTAGTCTCTTAAATTCTAATATGGTTGCACTTAGACGGTTTGGTTGAAATCTCTTTTGGTATGTCGTTGTTTCGACAAGCTGGTTTATGCCATGTGATGTATTGTGGTGCATTCAACAGTTGGTCGACACTGGACTCATGTGTTGCTTAATCTGTTTGACAGTTTTGGTCAAACCTTGTATTCTTTCGTTTTAATTAAATGGAAATTATTTTTGTATTGTTGTCATGTGGTTTCGACATTTGACTTAGTTGATGACTGCCTTGTCTTGCCGACATTTGTTGATGTGGCATTTGTGTCAGAAGTTTAGCTCTTACAAAAAAAATTTCAGTTTTGGAAAACTGTTAAGCTATATTAACTTTTATTATTATTTCAGAATAGAGGTATTGGAGAAGGAAAGAGCAGAAAGGCCTCCGCAAGTAGTAGTGAATAGAGCCAGAGCAGCTGCTCAGGCTCCTCATAGAAGACGTGGGTCAAATGTTCTCCAGGTAACTTTATCAGTAAAATTGAATTCCATTTCAGACTTTCTTACAAATTGGTTTTGAGTTAAAAAATCCCATCTTGAATTGCATATTTTCAGAAGCCGTTCTGAATCGCATCTTCACTTGCTGTGTAATGTGTGCAGTGGAGAGTTGGGCGGTAGCTTATGCCAATGAAAGAATGTTCATGATTTATTTTTATCAAACAGAATTATGGTCTTCTGTTAGAAGCTTCTGCCTGACAATTATGTATATGAACATGTCAAGTGATGAGAGCAGGGCTGGGTAGGATTTATATCAATAGATCGAGGGAATCATGATTAAAATATTTAGGATTTGATTGTGGAGGCTCAAATTCAAAATTTCTGGATGGGTTATTTATTTTAAAATTGTTTATCATGTATTAAATTGTTTATAAAAAACAAAAAAAAAAAGCTTTTTTTAAGGTCTATTGGTAGTGAAGTTGTATTTTTAAAAGAGAGGTCAGAAATACAAATTATGTAAGGGTAAGATATGTATGCCTCATTTGTAACACAATTAAATGATTTCTTAATTAAGTATGAGGTAGTCTCATATATCCTTTGGTATCATAGATTATAAAAAGATCGATATTTATATCTTGTCATGTCTAAATTGATTACTTTTCTCTAAATTGTGCATGGTTTGTATATTGTTTGAATGAAGGTACCTGGTTTGCATTACACTTTTCACTTTTGAAAACCTTTGCAACTTGTTCATAGTTTGAATGCATTTAAGAAACCAAGGAAATTTCACAATTTATTTTTATCTAATATTTTATAATTAACAATTAAATTTAAAAATGTGTCTTCTATACACAATGCTTTCTGTTGGATTTTAATACTGCTTTCTCATAATTCTAAAATTTAGTTCTATCTTTAATGGCGGGGTTATCGTCAAGATGGAAAGATTCATCAATAGATTATGAAAGGTTTATGACCAATTAACAAAAGTAGACAGTCTCTAATACTTTGAACTCATCTTAAATCCAAAAGAATTCTTAGAAATATCTTTAATTAATTTTAAAACTAATTATAATATAACATGATTGCAATAAACAAATAGATGTACATTTAACCTATATATTTTTTAATTAAATCAAAATTCCTTAATATCATTCTAGACATCACCACTTTTATTCATAAGTAACTTTGCTACTAACTAGACTCTTCTTCTTCTCCCCTTCTCCCCTGCAATAATAGAACAAATTTTCCTAAATTAAGAAATAAACACTTGAAATTAATTTAAAAAATATAAATCAATTAAAATATCAACCATTATAACACTCCATTAAGGTCAATGTAGGAGCTGCTTAAGCTCTTTCAAAATGACTACCTTGGTTATCTTGATCTGAATTGTATTGAAATGATGTATGGTTTTCTTCCTTTGAATATGTTCAACGCACATGCTTAAATTATAAACCTCATATATTTATTTCACCACAATTATAGGATTATCCCTTAATTCAGTTGTCATCTTGATAATCAACATTCTAGATGCATTTGATTATTATTATTATTTTTAAAAGAAATTATTTTTTTATAAAATTGAAATTTATATATATTTTTTAGAAATTATTCTTTTAGTTTTTAATTTTTTTTTTTGAAAAAAGTGATAATATATCAAGAATTTTATTATTTATAAAATTATTTCATTTTTTAAATTTTTATTGTTATAAGAACAAATTTATAAGAATGCCAATTTTTTAATTTTTTATATTTCTTTATATTAATATTTTAGATTTCTTTATATTTAAAAAAAAATCTATTTTAAATAATTTGTTTTATATTATTTTATACTTTTAATTTTTTATATTTAAATCAAATATTAGATAAAAAAAAACTATTTCATTACAAAAAAATTCAATTATTTTACGTATTTTTGTATTAACTATAGAGAGATAAAAAAAATAACATCAGAATGTATATCAAGAGGCCGAGCTTCACACAGACGAGTCAAAGTATAACAGTTTAATTACATATCAAAAAAGAACTGAAAGCAAAACAGGGAAAAGATGGACTAATGCAGAATATCCTCATGGGCTTCCACCCAGGCCGTCCAACCCAAAGGTCCTTCCATCCAAACAATGCTTTTCTTCACTTGGATCTGGTTCAGCATAAAGATCTAATCATCGGTGGCATTCTTGTTCTTCCTAACTTCCTTGTGGAGTTTCTTCAGAGTCTTCTAAAAAATGGCAAGGTTGTCCACGTGCCTTCGCCATTCATATCCATCCTTCATTTCAAAGATGAACATGGTGGAGTGCCCCATTTGGAGAAACCTTTTTAGCTTCTCCCTTTCAATCAGCATATTGATACAGACCTGCAAAGAAATTTTATAGTATATGAGTTTTCAAAAAGACTCAGTAAGGATCCTAGGAGTGTCTTGATACCTTTCCTCATTTCTGCATTTCCAAATCTGCCAAAGAATGTTAGAAGATATAATACTCCACAATAGATTAGTGTCTTTTTTTAAACCATGAACATGTCCAGTAATAATTTCAAAAATATCAAGATATTTAGGATAAGTAATACCAAATATATACCAAATTTCTTTAGCAAAAGAACAATCAAACAAAATATGCCTGCAAGATTCAGGGAGTTTGCAAATACTACCGAGTTCCGTATAGGAGGGGTCTTTCCTTAATGGAATCTTGTTGAGAGTCATAAGCCATTTGAAGCATTTGATTTTAGGGTTAATGGGAGTCTTCCGCATACTATCAAAGTGTTTTTTCCAACTGTTAACATCTAGATTAGTATACCAGAAATTGTTGACATGGTGGATAATGTTAGAACTGTATCCCAAGATTCTATATATGTTCTTGGCTTTGATTTTAGTAACAATGGTACCATCCGACCATTTGATATTCATAAACTTGTGAGAGTCCATATGGTAGGTAGTGGGGAGGTCCTTACAAGCTTTGACAACCATATTGTATGTCTTCTTTTGGGACAAGGGTATGTTGAATTTATTTCTAAGCTCATCCCAACTAATAATGTAGTCCTTCTCAAAGAGGCATATAAATTCAAAGATGCCCAAATTATGCCATATTTTAGTAGAGAAACCTTGGGAAAGGGCAAGAGGCTTACTAGAGAGGTGAAGATTCCACCAAATCGACCTTTCACCATGCAAAAGGTTATGATAAAAAAGGTAGTATTAGATATAAATTGTTTAATTCGCTCCTAGGCCTTCCAAATAGTTTTAAAAATAGAAGATCCCTGAACCGTGACAGGAAAGTCTCCAATAAGAAGGTCATAAAAAGGGAGATTATTCTAGGACTTAACCTTCCTAGGGAGACCTCTTTCAATGTTACATCTACTAAGAACCTTCCAAGGTTCATCCCCTTCTAGAGAGTGAAAGATCCATTTGGCAGCAAGGGAAATCCCTTGAGTCTTAAGGTCCTTAAGCCCTAATCCCCCAAGGTGCTTGTCCATGCGACACCAATCCAAATTACAACATGTGGCTTTTTATTACCTTTCCCATCAGACCATAGAAAGTTTCAAAAGGTTTTCTATATTTCCAGAATTTGATAATTATTAAACATCCAAGCAAAGGAATAGTAAATATTATAGGATGCCATAATTTTTTGGCAAACCTGCACCCTACCAGCCAAAGAGAGGGATCTGTTGTACCATTTATCAAGTTTTTTAGTAATCTTATCCTTCACCCAGAACCACATATTCTTAAGTGAGGGATCAACAAAGAAGGGAATGCCTAGATACCGAACAATTTTATGGGGACCACCCCACTGAAAATTATATTTATAGAACCAATCAGGTGGTCTTTCATCCCAACCAAGGCAGATGGACTTAGTTTGGGATATCTAAGCACTAGATATAGAGCAGAAGGAGTTGAGTTTATTATGCAGAGCATCAAGATTTTCTTCAGACATTTCAAAGAAGATATTTGTATCATCAGCAACTTGACAATTGATCAGATCCGAATCATTAGGCAAGGTGATGCCTTTGACTGTCGGAGAGAGGGAGTTGTCCCTAAGAATGTAATAAAGAGCATCTGAGGCAATACAATTGAGAGAAGGGGCAAGGGGGAAGCCTTGCTTGATGGATCTCCCAAGGGAGAAGGAGTCATATAATGAGCCATTAACTTCCACTTGAGCAGAAACATCAATGAGAAATATCTTAATATAGTTGTAGAAATTTTTAGGAAAGCCAAAGGCCTCAAGCATAATGCAGATAAATACCCATTCAATCCTGGCGTAAGCCTTTTTGAAGTCCAATAGTAGCATAGCAGAGTTTTGGTTGGAGGCCATAGACCAGTTCATAGCTTCCCATCTGGTAATGAGTTTCTCAAGAATAAATCTACCCTTTGTAAAACCAGTTTGGGTAGAGCTATTAAATTTGGTCATAATAATCTCAAGCCTAAGGGCCAAGATTTTAGCAAGAATTTTATAAGAAACATTAAGGAGAGTAATGGGGCACCAATGTTTAATAAGAGCCTTGTCACCATCCTTAGGTACAAGTTTATTGATGCCTTTGTTGATAAAGTTACCTAGTGAGCCTTTGTCAAAAGCTTCAACATATATGTTATGAAGGTCATTGCAAATCCAACCAATGTTGGCTTTATAAAATTCCACAGGTAGGCCATCGGGCCCAGGGGTCTTGTCACTCTTTAAGGTATTAATAGATTTTTCAATTTCCTCAATAGAGATACTTTGTCTGAGAAGGTCAGATTCTTGACTAGATATTCTCTTAGGGATGATGATTCTATATACATCTCTTAAAGAATTAGCCTCTTCGGTATCATCAAAAGTAAAAGTTTTATGGTAGAATGTAGCAAAGGCCTGTTTAATACTATCCACATTGTCGATTTCAATGTTGTCTACCACAATTCTGTTAATGGATTCATTCGAATGTTTCTTCTTAAGCAAGTTAAAGAAAAATTTGGAGCCCCTGTCTCCATACTAGAGCAAGTGAGCACGGGCTCTAATTCTGGCTCCCCTTTCTTTAATCTGCTGGTGCTATCTAAGATCACCCCTCACCTTAGTAAAAATAGGAAAAAGGTCATAATTAGCAGGATTGGTTTGAATGTCATACTCAGCCGATTACATCTTAGAAGAGAGGTTCTTTTCGGTAAACCTAAAGTCTTTGGCTTTCTTCTGACCAATGACTCAGAGAAGAGCCTTCCAAGCTTGGATGTTGTGCTCCCACATCTCAATACATGTAAGAGAGGAGGAAGTATTCTTGTTGATATTCCTAATTATCTCAATTGGGTAAAGAATATCAACATCCTGAAGCAGAGAAGAGTTAAGGATGAATCTCGGGTTGCTAGTTTTAGAAGGAGCAGAGGACATATTAAATTTAACAAAATCAAAAATAGGATGGTGGTCCAAGAGTGAGGTGGGGGTCACCATGACCATGTTTTCTTGAGTATCAAGAATGAAGGAGAAGCAGTTTTTGTTGGCATAGAATCTATCAAGTCTAGCATAGATCCTAGAATGACCTTGCTGGAAGTTACACCAAGTATGCTAGAGACCTTGTTTCGAGTTTAGATTGCCCTCAAGAGGGTCAAACAACATTTTAGCATTTTTCATCCTATTCCATTTATTTCTTTCCAAGTCCTTCTAGGAAAAGGGGAGTCCTCCCAATTTGTCAACTTGAGATTCTATCATATTAAAGTCTCCTCCGAATAACCATGGTACATATGGGAGGGAAGCCGACCAAGACTAGAGGGTTGCTCTTTCATTGAAATCATTGGACGCATATAAAGAATAAATGGAAAAGGTAAGAGTGTTAGTGCTAATAGTAACCCAAGTGGCTCTATTATAGGGTGATACACCCTTATTCGTAATGACATTAGCCCATTTAGGGTTGATTAAAAATCCCACCCCACTCCTGCCTTTCGGGTGGTCAGAAAACACTTTAATAACATCTTTCCAAATGTAATTAAGATTGGCTTCAAGTATAAAGCTTGTGGATTTTAATTGTTGCAACATAAGAACGTCCATGGATTTAAGAGTGTCAAGGAATCTTTTAACAATGTACTTCCTAACCGGGGATTCAAGATCCCTTATGTTCCAGGAGATGCAATTCATGAGGAAACAAGGGAAGAAGGGGAGCACGCAAGGTCCGATGACCCATCATTCATAATTTTTGGGGTTGAGGCTATGTCCTCAACACACTTCATAGTGGATATTTTATTCTTTGATCCCAAAGGGCGACCTCTTCTTTTGGATTTGGGGATATCATTTTTCCAGTTGAAGTCATCATTATCAGACACAGGTGGCACTATGACTTCCATATCAACAACAAAATTAGGAATCAAAGAAAAAAGGGTCATGGGTGGGGATACACCAGTTGGTACTGAATTCTGAGATTGGTTGAGTGTAGCGGGAAAGACCTAAAGTATATAATCATCTTCTATCTCCTTAAAGACCTTCAGAGGGAGGTGCTGATTTTGTTCAATGTCAACCTTCTGACTCACAGATTTATGAGAATAAGAGCAAATGGGTGGTTACTAGGAGGAGAACAAACAAGAGTATCTGAAGGAAGACATTGGGAGGAGGTCGATGTAGGAAGACTCTCTTCATTCACAGAAGTCTGGTTATTGACCTTTCTTCTCCTTTTATTGGTTTTCTTAACAACAGTTTGAAAACTGTCGGGTAGAACCATGTCTGAAGAGGCTTGTATATCAGTGGGAAACACCAACTGGGATTAGGTGTCATGTAAGACATGGGATAGGGTGTCATTTATGACCTGGGAGGGAGGGGACATATCAAAAGAAGAATTAGGAATATCAGTCTGGGGAGTAACAGAAGTTGAGGTCGAGTTGTGTTCAAAAATCTTTGGGGAATGAGCAGTAGGTGAAGGAGAGGGCAATAAAAAATTGGATTTACTCTTAATGATGAGACATTTCTTTCTTAAGTGTCCCTCTTTTTTAGATAAAAAATAGGCATTTAACCCGCCAAGAATCTCCATAGGGAAAGAGTATGAAAATTTAGAGATGTTAATGTCCAGAGCGGAGGGGATGTCCATTCCAGGTTTCAAGGAGACAAGAGCTTTGACATCCATGTGAGGGACAAGTCTTGTGGTATCATCAACCCTAGTAACCTTACCGAGAGGTTCAATAAGTTGTGGGAGAAAATGCCATAAAAATGGAGGTATATTTTTCACAATAATTCAGCGCGGGGCCGAGAGGGCAAGAACTTCCTCATGGATAGCCTCTGGTGTCCATGAAAGGGCATGAAATGAGGTGTTTCCAACAGTCTAATATTTCCGTTTAATTATAGCTTCCTGAGATTCAAAGTTCTTAAAAAACACAAAAAAAGCCCTTTCTGTAATTGCCTATGGAATGAAATATGGTGTCCTAATTTCAAACTCCAATAGTTATGGAACCAATCGTCCAAGAATTATGAGCAAGGCACTTATCAAGTTCAATAGAAACAAAGAATATAGAAAAATTTCTTAGTCTATTTTTTTTCCTTTGTGATTTCAGCTGCCATTTCAAAGTTTGGAGAAATAGAAAAAGATAGCAAGGCATTCGTAGAACCCTTACCTGGTTCGTGTGTTTCATTGGGACCAGACAGATTGAATTTGGAACCCGTGCAGATGGCAGAGGATAAATTTGTGATAGATTCGGAGAATGTTTTGGGCGGAGAAGGTAAGGACTGTGAGTCATTAGGTGTTTTTAATGAGCTCACCAAGTTGGGATCCATAGGAGCCCTATGGGCATTAATGGTAGAGGGTACGACCTCTACTGAGGAAATGAGAGAATGAATGGACATAAGAAAATAAATGCATTAAATTAAAACAACCACACCTAGCTTTGGCGTGAGGACACGTTTGTATTGATCACCGAAAAATGCAGAGCAGTCACCGTCGTGTAACACAGAGCAGTCGTCGTCTCAGATTGGTCGAGGATAGTTCATTATTATTATTATTTTATGTATTATTTATAATTACAATTATATATATATATATATTTTAATTCATTCTATTTTTAATATTTTTAAAAAATCATATTTTTATTTTTAATCATTTTAATATATAAAAAATAATTTAATATCCTTAATCATAAATTAAAATATTTTTCACTTTTCCCTTTAAACACTATTTATTTTCACTCTAATACTTATATTATAATATATTATAATTAATAATAGTTATTTAATTAAGACTAGTTATAATTAATATAGCATAAATATAATTAGAATTATATAATCTTAAACTAATAATTAATGATTAAGTTCAAGATTAATTTTATTATTATTATTTTTTTAATGTGTAAAGTTGGGATGAACTCGCATAATTATATTAATTTGCATAAATTTTACAAAATCTCTCTCTCTCTCTCTCTCTCTATATATATATATATATATATATATATATATATATCTTCCTTCCTCTCTCTATCTGGAACTTGATAGCAAACATGATTGAGATGCCATCCTTCAAGAATGATGGTGTTAGAGCCAAAACCTGATCATGCAGGCACATCCATGACTAATGATCATTAACTCTATTCCAAACAAAATCAGAGATGTTCAAACTATCATTGATGAACGTAGGTGATGAATGGACAATAATCAATTTACATCCCATTAAGTTATAATTGAAAATTTGAAAAAGACATTAATAAGATTGAAGATTTGATAAAGGAGGTAAAAGACAATAAAAATTAGAAGGGCATGGTTATTTTGAGGAATGACCAAATGGAGAATATAATTGGCATATGCATTAATGAAGGGGAAAGTGGAAGTAATGCATGGGGTAGTGGTTGGGAAAGAAAAGAGGTGTGAGGCTAGGAGAGGGGGAAGATAAGTGGGAAGAAG
>MU225077.1:156811-168878 GCA_018584345.1 Thuja plicata
TTACAGAGAAAGGGTAATCTTTAATGTTTAGAGATTCACACAATGTTCTTCACATTTTCCTGGGATAGACACTAGTTTTGGACACCAAATGAAGAATTCTTTCAAGGTTTTAGGTCAAAATAGGAATGTAGTATATCTAGTCAGTTGCGGTACAATTTCACTGATTGTGGTAAAGTAACTAGTCGATTGTGGTAGTTTATCACCGATTGCGGTAATAAACACAATGATTGCGGAAATAAACAAATCAACTACGGAAAAATTCCTTCAATTGTGGCACAATGCAAGCAATTGCGGTAAAGGAGGAACAGTCTAAAAAAGACTAGAGGCTAAGTATCACTGCTTGATATTTTTGAATTTTATGGAACAATGCTTTTGATTTGTAAGACAGTTGACATTGACAACCCTAGACTTTAACACGTTTGACTCATTTTGACAGTTTGGATGTTTTGTTTTGCATTTTCAAAAATTGATCAAAGGAACAAGCATAATAGACACTGTGTTTTGAAGAATGAAGATTGAAATTGTGTATGTTCTACAACTTTTTCAAGTTGCAAGGTTATCACGAGGTCTCAACAATGAATAGTCAGATTAATCTAGGTCAATGGCTTAAGAATGCAATGTTATAGGCCCAATTCTTGAATGTCCATTAGCTCACACAACAATTGTCACGCTACTAGGACACGAAGGTCCACGACGTAGGTGCCCGTGTTTTTTCCATTTCCAGGTATTGTTGCCATGGATTGAAGATCTCTTTCACTACAGAAATAACGTGGGACACATATGTTGGGAATGTTGGGGGGAAATTCTACAACCCCTTGCACTTTAATAAGGTATCTGTTTGGAGGTAAAACAGGTTGGCCTCTAATTAATCAAGGTTGTAGTAAGGGTCCGTGGTGTCTCTCCAATCGGTTTGTACATGCGTGACTCACTTAAGATCCTAGTTGATCACGTTGGCTCCTTAGGTATATTTAGCCGATCTAGACTATCATCAACACGCCTCGCCCGAGCTTGGCTAGATAAGATGGAACTTTGGTTTGCACTTTCTTTATATACCGATCAGAAGGATTACCGATTTAAGGTCATTCTCCGAGGAAGAAGCGCATTCCCCAGGTAGGCCTTTCTAAAAAAGTATAAAGGTTTGTAATCTAATAGTTTGTGCAAGTGCACCCAAAACTCAAGACACAAGGTAAATCGATTAAGGTCCAATGTTTGAAATGTGAACTAAGCTACACCACCATACAAGCACCAATGTTCAATTTTAAGCCCAAAAGTAGGTGTTGATTGCTTGTTCAATTTTAATGCACCAAATTGAGAGATTTTTTGCCTTTGTTCAGTTTTAATCCTCACTTCAATTTTAAGCCAAATCCAAAATATGAGATGTGATACATTTTGCAAGCACTGTTCTTTTCAAACCCAAATCGACAAATGAATTCCTTTTAGTTTTCTTTGTTTAAACAGGTTAGTACCAAAAAGGATATTTTGCAAAATTAGAATATATGTAACTTTGAAATAACGAATGATGCTTACCAAAACTTACCCTTCTCTGTCCTCAGTGATTTGGTCCAATCCTACACAGAAACTGAAAAAAATGTCAAATTAGAAACAGATGGGCAGAAGATTTGGATATGATTCTGCAATATTTCTGTGATTGCGGCAAACTTCTAGCAACTGCAGTAAACTTCTGTCAATTGCGGTAAAGCACTGTCAACTGCGGCTAAATGTTGTCAATTGTGGCACGGATCGGGCAACTGCAGAAAAATTTGTTCAATTGCGGCATAGATCTGACAATTGCGGCAAAATACTTGAAGAATGAAGACAAAAATAGATGGAATAATACTGTGAAAGCCTGCAATCAATTGCAGTATTAAACCAGTCGATTGCGGCATAGTTTTTTCAATTATGACAAAATACCAGCAACTGCAAAATGATACAAATGTCATAGAAAAGTTAGATTTTTAAATTTACGACCGTACGACCATGGTTGATCAATCTGGTTCTTCGTCTGCAAGAGATATTTGGGTTGTTTGTTCACGCTGGGTTCACCAAAATGTACGCCTCCCTTTCAGTTCATGATCCATGGATTCCCAAGCTTTCCAAAGGCAAGGGTTAGTAGCAAAGGTTTTACAATTGATATGAATCAAATACACGATACTACTAAAATGAATAACTATGAAACGTAACCAATAAAATGTACAAGCAAGAGAAAGGAAAACAAATAAATACAAACCCCACGATGCTTGAAGCTTCTATTGTTTCTCTCTACTTCTGAAATGTTGTTATTGATGCTCAAAATTGGTGGGGCAACATCTATGACTTGAGAAGCGTCGAGAAGTTGCTAATTGAAATGGGTGTGTGATCGCAAGATGGCTTGAATGCTAGAACCAAACTGACAGAGTAATGGCACACGAGAGCTTGAAATCCTGGATCCTTCAAATGGTTATGAAGGGTTTATTATATAGGAATTGGTGATGATATGAACGGTTGAGATCAATCCTAGAGATAGGGAGATGAATGGTTGAGATCAAAAGGAACTAGTGAGATCCTTAGAAAACTCCACCTCTTCATTTGGTAAAGAGGAGATAGAGTTTGGTTGACTGAAGAGCTAATTATGAGTTACCTTTTTGAACTGAAGAGGTGGGTGAAGTTACCCATGTGTACTGGAGAGATGGGTGGAGTAACCCATGTGATCTGATTGGAGTTATCTCTTTGAAGATAAATGAATATTTAATTAATTTATTTAATAATTATTTTCAACATGTGAGATAATTGAATTCTTTTTGATTAAGAATTGCTTTATTTGATGAAATTAAATCAATTTAATTGAAAGAATTTAATTAGTAAGTTTAAATATTTGGATTTAAACTATAGGAAATTGAGTTTAATTAATTAATTAATGGTAATTAATCAATTAAAGCTAATTAATTAATTAATGGTAATTAATCAATTAAAGCTAATTAATTAAATAAAATTAATTATTTAATTAATTTTGGGAATTTGATTAGATGATTTGGGGAATGAATTTAGAAGAAAATAGATGATTAATTAATGATTAAAAAACCATTAATTAACAGATGAAAATTAGTGTTTTTAATGTAAAGTCGCAAGCCTATCCATTTTAGGGGTCTACAGGTAGTCTTATCAATCCTTGTTAATATGTTTAAACCATTCATTTATTTAGTTAATTTATCATTTATTATTAAGGACTCTCAAAGTGTTACCCTAGCAACCCCTTTGTGTCCCAATCCACCTTAGAGAGCCACTCTAATCTACTACTCAAACATCACACAAGATTGCCCCATTACAATAATGAGGTATAAAGCAAGCCAATGAAATAAAGAAAGGACTACAAAGCCACAAACCATAATGAAGTATGGTAAGCTCAATTTGCCTCAAACCAAGAGCATTGGTCTCTCAAGATCTTGTTAATGAGTGTAACTGTATTATGCTAAGGATGCGGTCTCAACACCATACATCCAAATAGGAAATGTTAACTCAACTCAAGCATAAGGTATGCTGATAAATAAAGGTGAAATACAAAGGCAATAAATAGTGCAAGGCCATAAATAGGCTCTAAGATCAAAGCTTCCATCGTGATACAAAGAGCACTCAATTGGTCTAAAACCAAGAGTATGGGTCTCTCAAATATCCCATAACATATGCATAGATCAACTAGGTTCAAGGATGTGGTATCAAACAATAACATTAATGAAAACAATAATTGCAAACTCAAATAAAGAAATAAAAATATATGAAAATAATGGCAAAAGCTTATGCATGAAAGCACACTCACATGACCCAAACTACAAGGAGATGAACTTGAATCCATTCCCAAATGAAATTTCATGTATAAAATCCACCACTCCACATAATAAAAGAACATAAAAACTATAAAAATTCAAATTCTAACAAAATGCAACTTGGACCAAGAACTAATCCCAATCCATTTCCACCATTAATGGCCATGAAAAAAAAGCTTCAAAATTCAAAAATTGAAAAAGTAAGAATACTCTTTTGGTTCCTACATGCCCAACACCATAAAAAAATAGTCACATAAAAGATTTATTGATTCTAGAGAAAAGTGTACAACACAACCTTATCTCAACAATTATTTCAATTTTGTAAAACACATAAGCCAAAATGGGCATTGAATTGAATCAAGGAAGTGGGGGATAACTAGCATCTCACCCCATGAACTAAATACAACTAACAAGTTAAAAATCAAATAACAAAGAGAGATATGAGGTTTCCTACCTCAAAATAAAGAAAATACCAAATGGAGGAGGAAATTCCCAAACTCCGTGAAATTGAATGAGATTTTTGATAAAGTGGAGCATTCATGACCCGAATCCAACGAGTTGCTACCCACAAAATTCCCATGAACGAGTCAAACCCAACAAGAAAGAATTGATCTTCTATCCAAGAGGGTTTGAGAGAAATATCCCAATTCCAAATAACAAGAGACTAAAAGGAACATTTTTGACATTAAAAGTCACTCTTTCACTATAAGATAAAAAGGGTAAAATAAAAACCACTTAAAAAATAAAGTAAAAATCAATTAAATAACCCAAAACCCAACATGGATTAAATTAACTAATTCCAATTAAATGGAATAATAGCATGGAAAATTATCGATGAATTGTAAAATAACTAATACCATTAGAATCAACATATGCATTAAATCGCTTAACCATGATAGCTGCAGATGCAAGACTATGCACATACATCCATTGGTCTAATACAAATATACAAGGTCAATCCAGACTTTACCCACATGGTAACTGAAGGTATAATACTGAAATTATGAATACATCATCCATACAAGAAGATATTAGCTAAATGCCATAAACAACCAATGTAACTATCTCTTGTGCCACTACTGTGGATAAGAAACACTCATACCCATTGAACCAAGTAGAGTCGATGTATAGTACCTATCATCACTAAAACACTTGCACATCAAGTGTAGCTTCTCACGATATAAATAGTTGAAGCACTATAATAATAATAAAATTAAACTAATTTTCAAGGACGTTTTAGTGGCGTAATCATTTTTATGTATCAAATGCTATGGAGCCATTCCTTTCATATTTAATCCTTAATAAATATTATAAATAATCATTTCATTTAAATTTAAGTATTCGATAAAATTTTAAAATATTTAAGAGCATATATCAAATAAAACCTCAAACCAGATAATATCTAAGCATAGTAAGGCACAATATCATAGTGACCACTAAGACATACATCAATGAATCTCATGAAACCACATCAAGATAAACATAATCAAAATATCCTTGGATATACAATAAACTAGACATCATCATATAGCATCATGTCACATCACAATAGGGTTATCATGCATATATGATCATTACTGAAAGCACAAGTATAATCTATCATCTACATCAAAAAATGATATTGGTATGAACAAAAGAATGTATTGTAACCATGTTCATCTCACAATACCAATACAAAATCACATCAAAAAATAGTCACAGGAATCACATAGAAGAGTCTAGCTTGGATAAAAATAAAACAATACAAAATGCAATCATGGGAGGCACTACAATTTTGTAAACAAGGTATGAATTGATCTTATGGAGAAACTTTATATTTCATTAGTAATATAAGAGCTAGAAGATTCTAAGTGTGCAGGTGGATTTGTGGAGGCAGTTTGTACCAGGAATGAACTTATGGCATTGCAAAAAATGTATGCAAGAGCCCTATGTATTTGGGTAGAAGTAGAGTTTGGAATTTGTAATAAATCCAATATATGTGTGTGTGGATGAAGTACTTAAGAGGCCTCTTATTCTCTCTTGAAGAGGAAGACAATTTGTTATAAGTTATTTACAAGCATATAGTATAAAGATGTTGGCATTGTTTTTATCATTGATGTCAAGCAATGAGTTTGGTTCTAAAGGGTATAGAAAAAAATTAAAATTTGTTCATTGGATTTATGTAGAAGAAGTAGTTGAGTTGGGATATCTTCTTATCATGAAGAATCATAGTTAAGACATAATGACAAGGTTTAAAAATTCTTAGGACCAAGTTGTGTTGGACCAAGTCTATTGTTTTCATATAGAGAAGCAAAGATTGATGTAATATCAAAATACATTGTATATATCCATAATAAGTCTTCTTGGAGTCTTAGTGCAGACAAGTTAGTTATAAAAAAGGATTTGCAATGTAATTTCAACAACACAATATTGAATATTAATGACATTAACCATTGTGGTAATTCCAAAGGTTGTTATTTACTATCTAATATATGCAAGTATAATATTTGAGTTTTAATTATTTTTCAAATACCAACGGTTAGTTATTGAGATAAAAAATTGTCAGACGATTGCCAGCTTAGTTTTGTATGTAAAAAATCTTCCCATTTACTCGATGATTTTTGCAGATTGAAAAATGGAAGAATTTTGTTCAAAAAGGTTTGAATGTATGATGAAAAAAAAAATTTGCTTCCATAGATTGTACAAAGAGTAAACTAGATTGTGAAAATAGTAATGTTGTAGAGTGTGTACATTTATTTAAAGTGTTGTAGAGATAAGAAGTTGTGGTTAGGATTTCAATGATCTTGATTGAGAAACTTGATGGAAGAATAGTTTGATATGATAAGTGTCAATAATAGAGTTTCAACCACTACTACCAATGAATGTATAAGTACATCATTTATGTTCTATTTACTATTGCAGATTAAGTATAGTAATCTATTTTATGTAATGAAATAGAGTAACCCTATGTACTTTGCTTATTTTCTTCTTCAGTGCACTAGATATGGAGTGGGTGCTCATAGTTTGATTTGTTTCTTATTGAGGCATAAATACTATAGTTAGTGAGGTTTCCAGTGAGGCATAAATATTGTAACCAATGAGGCTTCTAGTGAGGCTTAATATAACTCTTTATCACAGTGATTTTCACCCTTCAAGGGGTTTCCACTCAAACACTTGTCTTATGTGGCTTACATATATATAATTTTTATGTTTTGATGATGGATATTTACTTGATGATATTGTCTTAGAATTCAATAATTCAATCATAAAATTTTATGTTGGTTTTCTTGTTTGTCATTGTGTTAAAGAATTCATTTGACACAAAGTATTTTATAGACCAATGAGTCAACCCCCCTCTTAGTGGTCTAGGGCATTCCAACAAGTGGTATCAAAGTAGTTTGGTCCCTTGTAAGAGGTTTAATATCCCAAGGTAGATATTGGCAGGGAGTACTTGTAGTAATGGCACAAGAAGGTTCTTCCATTGCAAAAACACCTTTGTTTGATGGAAATGACTATACATTATAAAAATTTAGAATGAAAATATACTTATTTTCTCTAGGAGTTGATGTATGGAGTATAATTGTGAATGGTTATAATGTTACTTCTACTATACACACTGATGCAGTTGGAAAAAAGGAATAGGAAACTAATGCTAGGGTAATGCATGCTATATTGTGTGTGTTGGTACTCTCAAATTTGGCACAAATTTGGAGTGACCATTTTGAAATTTTCTCTAAGGCAAGGTGAGTACCCCTGAAAACTCTTTGAAAAAGCCTAATTGGAGTGCAAGTAAAATGTGACCTGATGATATTCATAAGATACCTCTTGGAGAACATGTGAAAAACCTATCATGGATCAAATACAATGGGTCACAAATTTCAGAGTTTAGATTTGATATGTTTTTGAGACAGTTGTTTAAAGGTGTTTACGTAAAATATGCACTTGTGTACCTTTTTAGTTTTATCAAATGACCTACTTTGTATGCTTGTATCTTTGGCCGGATTAACTTTCATGACATAAGGATTATTATGAGATGTTGTAGGCATGAGAGAGAGTATCCATTTCCATTTTTAGATTCTTGTGAGTCCATATGACAAGTTTCCCAAGGTTATTCTGTTTGCAATTAATTCTGATTCTCAGAATGTGAAAGTACAGAATTATGAAGTTGCTTACTTTGAGGTTTCACAACTTGCACCCGGTTGAATGTCATGGTGAATTGAATTCTGCCCTATATTTTAGTCATGGAAATGTGATACCATGAATATTTTCAGGCCTGTGCCAATCCATAAGGATAGTATGTTCAGCTGATTCCAAATCTGATTTATGCAGTTTCACAGTGTTTTAAATGAGAAGGTTTTTAAAGGGCTGACTTTGAGGATTATTATTGATTGATTGGTTGATCATTGGAGCACGCCAGTGGAAGCATTGTATCCCTTATATGAAAATGAATCAATCTCCAGGAGTTCAGATCTTAAGTGTTTCATTTGGTGTCTTTGTGAATTCAAAATCAAATAGACTTTATTTAGTTTTTTGTGCATTAAATGATTATTCATCCAGGAGGCTGATTTTACATATTAATATTGTAATGCAATTTGATGATCATGATGAGTTAGTGGGTTCTCTACATTCTATGTATGAGGGTATACCAATTTGGAATGTTTCAAGGATTCATGAGTTTATTTGCTATTTTCCACAAGAGGAATCCAGATGTATTTTATACAATTTGTACATCTACACTTGCATGGTATTTCATAATCTCCATGTTTGATCAGTTGTGTCTTGCACATGGAATTGACTCCGGTGAAGCCCTTTTGCGTGCATATTCATTTTTGATGAATGAATCATTATGCCAAGCGTCAAGGTCCCTTGATGCAATTCAGTTAATTTTTGAAGCTAGTTCCAGATGCTAATTGTAGTTTATCATATCAGTTTGTAGAAGTATAGGGGGTTGATTGGTATGATTGTCATTTTGACACTTTATGGTCTAACCTCCCTAAAAGTCATGTTTTGGTAATTCAGGGTGAAAATCATTTCCAAACTATTCATCTTCAGGCTAAGAACTCAAGGACTTGATTCTTATCGCCTGGAGTTTTTAGAAGATAAGCTTTGGCAATCAGAAGACATGTTACATTGGAAAGAACAAGATATCTAAAAGCTTCTTGATGATGCTCAGTATGCACTGAAGTCCACTTTTTCCAGGCTATACTTACCAGTATAAATTGTGAGAAAGACTTGAGCAGTGGGAGTCACTCCCAAGGAACCCACTATATATGAGGTACTTCAAGAGATGACCTTAACTATTCAGATGTAGTTGGTGGATGCTGAGTTGCCATTTTTTTCTTTTAATGGTGGCATTGGTGTATTTGTGGACATTGGGAATATGTCTGTTGGATTAGGAGCCTTAATGAGATATCTTCATAGAAGGCTTTATGAGACTTTGCATATTGGTGACCACTTTACTGTCAATGAGAATGACTCTACAACAAGATCAAAGTGTTCAATCCTATTGGTAGCCAATCTAGTAGAAGACCTTTTATAATAGGATGCTATTACAAGATATGAGGCTTACACACTTAACTCCATACATTGAGTGATATGCTATTAAAATAAATTAAATTACATGATTATGATCATACTTTCATATCTTATTATCAATTACTAGATAGAGGTTGTCTATGCAAAAAAAAAATCAATGAAAAATAGCAATTGGCAGGTGCATGGCTCATAATACAATGCTGCGCATGACCATAAGGAGGAGGTCTGCACTGATCTTTAGAATCCCCAATTACCTGCGCTAGTTTGTGGAGGATGCTACACCATTTAGTGGAAGCATAGACAAACATGTGAAATGAGATCAGCATGTGTAATAACCAATTCCATTGCAGGGGTAAATGCTGTGAGAAGCCATGCAATATGTTAAAAAATCAAAACAAATACATCTGTACAAGATGTGATGGGCTACGCAACATCAAGAGGAAAGACTTTTAAAACATCATAATGCATATGTTATTGACAGGTATGAAATCTTAGCAAAGGTCTGCATAAGGTAAAAGAATCTTTAAAATACTTTCAAATGCAAATTGCATTTAGTAAATGGAAGCCATAGACCAGGCACGTGTGCCGGTGTGCTGGTGGACAGAGTGCATAAGGAAATAAAGCTATTGTTAAATGTGAAACATAGAACAAAGCATGTAATTACTTAAAGTCTGCGAAATGGTGGAGTTGTAGAAGGTTACGTAGTAAAGGGGAAAAGCAAGTTTTTAAAAACCATACAAGCCAGCGTATGGTATTATGACTTGGAACCAGCGACTGGTATTG
Organism: Thuja plicata; assembly: GCA_018584345.1. Lineage (NCBI taxonomy): Eukaryota > Viridiplantae > Streptophyta > Pinopsida > Cupressales > Cupressaceae > Thuja > Thuja plicata. The sequence goes on from MU225077.1 coordinate 166,906, forward strand.
TGTTAAACCATTTGCATTTGAAATAGTAAAGTTCCTGCGTAGGATATAGAGTGGAGGTTTGTGCCAAGTATTAAGACCCAAAGACTTTCAATGTGTGTGGAACCAAATGTTGCGCAAGAAAAGGAGAGGTCAAATAGTAGAGCCCTACGCACAACAATGGAAGACCCTACACAATTAAAATGTGAAGGTTGTACATTGTTTCTCAGTTAGCTACACCATATATGAATAGGGCTGTGCATATTCATCGCCTTAGGTGTCTATGCGAGATATAAAAAGGTTCCAATCAAGCCAGGTCACGCGTAGACAAAATATTTGTAAGCATGGTGTTTGGCATTTATCCCACATGCATGGGAAGATGGCATATTCAAATGTTTATTAAGAACAACACTCACATTATATTTTGAAGTAAAGAGCTAGAGCTCTTGGTGGCCGAAATGAAGAATGCCATGTTGATCAGTGGTTGACCCAATATTTTGGACGCATACAAGATGAAAGCTTTAAAAAACCTTAAAACATTAGTCCCACATTGATACCGCAAGGGGATTTCAAGATGTTTAAATGCAAAAGGCCTCAGCATGAAGTTTGAAAAAAGATCTAGAGGCTATGCATGTGCACATGCATGTAATGTAGTGTCTCAAAAATTGTGCCACACAAGTAACTTCAGTGATAAAAAAAGAGCTAGAGGCTATGCATGTGCACATGCATGTAATGTAGTGTCTCAAAAACTGTGCCAGGCAAGCAACTTCAGTGATAAAGACCAAATTTTGATGGGGCTGACACGGATGATGTGGTAGATGATGTGGCGCAGAGGCAACAAAGGTGGCAAGTGCAGTGGGGAATAATTAAAATGCAGAACTTGCATAGAAACAAAGAAGAGGGTGAAATAAAGGTAATGTTTAAAGAAAACCTGTGATACATAAACATTTGAAATGTTTATTTTGGCTTTAACGGGAGGTTGTGGGTTGAAGTTTAAAGGCAAAAGAAAGGAGAATTTTTGTATATAAAATTAGATTTTGGTGGTTGGAGAAAGATGAGCAGTTTTAGATTTTGGGAAGAGAATGGAAAGGTGTTAGTGGAAGAAATCAAGAGGTCTCTTTTCCATTATATTGAGTTTTCTTTTCATTGTAATGGGTTCCAACTTCTTGGTATCCACAGAGAGTGATAGAGTACTGGCTCTAGGAGTTTCCATTTGTATTATGGTTCCATAGGATGTAGTTTATGGATTGTATTAGTTTTGCTATCAGATAGAATAGATGTTTTCAGATCTTTTGTATATTGTTGAAGTGGTAAAAGTTGTAGATCAAATTGGTACAGAAGAAAGATTCATCATACTTAATATTGTGTGCATAAATGTTGTCACACTTCTATGAATCATTCCATTCAAGGTTGCTCAAGAATGAGGCCTCAAATATCGATCCATAGCTCTCTAGTCATGGATGTGTAAAAATGTAAAATGAAGGCCCTCAGATTGACCTAGTTGTGTCTATTGCAAATAGACCATGAAATGAGAGATTCAAATGCATGGAAATGAGATCTAATCTATATGATAACAATTCATAAAAGGAAATTAATCTAAATGATAACAATGCATATTAGTCTATGAAAGGAAATGCAAATGCAAGATTAATCTATGAAAATAAACATGAATCTAATCTACATGAGTAGCCATGAATGCAAGAAGGAATGAGATAAAAAGAGAGAAGTTGCAATATCCAAGCTCAAATGCTCAAATGCTCCTCCAAAATTGCTCTCCACACCTGCAACATAACAATGCTAAAAACTCTAATATGAAAATGAGAAGGAGAGGTCTCCTTTTAAAGGAAAGTGAACGATTGAGATTAAGAGACAAAAGTCTTAATCAAGGGTGGAGAAAAATGGAAGCTTGATCTTTGTGCACAAATATCCTCCAATAGGAAAATAGGAGTTGACTTTTGTGTCCCACATAAGACAAAAAGTGTTTTTTCCCTTTTTAT